>SCLG01000351.1:80047-94865 GCA_004367875.1 Oikopleura albicans | reverse complement strand
TTAAAAAAATCAATTTTTGGCTATCTTAGCGGTTTATAACGGTATTATCTGTCGATTTTCTAAATGTGAGATTCTCTTTTGACCTGAGGTTTTTTCATTTTTATCTTTCGAAAGTACACAAAAATAGAGGAAAGGGGCTGTATATGTCATTTTAAGGATTGTGTGCCCAAAGTCGTTTCGTGTCGTCCAAATTCATGAGGTCAGGTGGTTTGACGATCGACTTGGAGAAATTTTTCACAACTCTAGGTGTAAATCTGTCATTCTTTGTTACTGAGCAGCGTTGCGTTTGCGATAGTCATATGTTAGCGCTGAACTATGTCAAATTAGAAAGTTGTATTTTTTTCTTTGCATTTCTTCGGTCGTCCGCAAAAATTAACCCCTAAGTACAGAGAGTGAGAAAAAAACGAAGAAAAAATGGAAAAAACCGGCTCGACCAAAACGACCACGGGCAATATTCGAGCGGTTCGACTAAACACATATAGAGAACGAAAACGCGAATGTCTCGAACTTGAGAAAGAAAATGACCAATTAGGGGCGACCGTTACCGAACTCCAGGATATGATTTGTCGAAAGGATGAGAAGATTAAGGTCCTCGAGGGCCAAGTTGACGATCAAATGCTCATTTGCTCGCGGTTTTCGCAGCTGGAGGGTCAGGTCACTCGGATTAACTCCCAGTGTGAAACGACCTTCGCCGAGGAAACGACGACCCGGGAAACCATTCGGATTGTATCGGAAAGGCCGACCCACAAATCGAGCCCACCGTGAGTACTTTACGAGTTAATTCCGCTTTTTTGGGGTGGAGAAAAGTTGAGGATTTTAGCAATGGAGTCTAGGTAGTTTTGTTCATCAATAATATCAATTTTAAATAAAAATGAGAAAAAAAGTATTAATTTTATAGAGATGTTCAAGGCCTCGATTTCCAAAAAAGTATTTTTTGCTGGTTTTGATCCCTGAGAGTTAGAGTTTGGAATTTTTTGTAATGATATTTTTTGTAAGCGCAATATTTTGCATCCGATGCGCAAATTTTCTCAAAAATTATTTTAAATTGAGTCATTATTCCAATTTTTAACATTATATTTTGAAATGCTCGTCGTTAATATAAGCTTTTTCGAATAAAAAAGGTTTAACATACTCAATCATGTGTTTGATCATTAAGGCCCTAACTAATATAACCGCGTAGCCGAGCTTTTTTTTGAAAATTGGGTCGAAAAATTAGCCTTCAAAAAATCTGCCTTTTCTCCCCCTTAAAAAATGGTTAAAAACAAAGTCGACTAATTAATCGAATTTCTCTCATTTTCTTCATTTGTGTGTTTTACTAACCGTTTCACTTTTTTTGTTTGCAGTCTTGTAGGATTTTCCATATGGGGTATATAGTGTTATTTTCTATCAGCGAATCAAATGGCGAATCACATCGGCGGATCTGGGAGTCAAATTTGGATTTTAATAAAAGTTCAAGTTCAGCTGGTAAAGATTTAAGGGAAATTGAGGGTGAGGATCCGGTCGACCAATTACATGGACTGGGTCGACCAACTGCCCAACAGACTTCGGAAATGACTAAGGGGGATAGTTCAACGCGCTAATCTTAACAAAAATGATTAAGGGCAAGCAAAATAAGCAATAACCTCTAATGGAAATTAGAAAAAATAAATTGACCATTCAACGCACAATAATATGTTATTTATCGTTGTTTTTTACTAGTAACCTAATAAGTCTTGAAAATATAAAACAATAAAATGAGTTTTTTAAGAAGAAATCCGTACAAATGTTGAATTTGTTGTACACCAGATGTACCTTTTTTTTGGGAAAGCTTGGGGCTAAATTGAACCAACATAATGGAAAATAGGATCATTTTACCAACATAACGGTACATTGTGTAGGCGGGTGGTTAAAAGTGCGTAGGCGATGCCAAGATAATGGAAAATAAGGATTACGTAACTCGAAAATATTGCGAAATACGTGTTTTTTATTTTAAAACCCCAAGATAATGGAAAATAGAGAATATTTAACTCGAAAATATTTCTCAATACGAGTTATTAATGTAGAAAATAAAGATTTTACAAAAAGTCATTTGTAAGTCTAGAACAATTAAGTGCAATTTTAGATTATGTGCCTCTTCGCGTCTGATCATCTCGATCATTGTTTTTTTTCTCAAAAATGAAAAATAAACACATAAAATTTTAAAACAAGGTTAAAAATACAAATTTTAAAATTAAATAATAGCTCAACGTATTTTTCGCCATTAAGCTTTGGCCTATTTTTTCAACGGTTACCATCATGAAATGTGAGGAAAAATTCGAATTTCTCTGTTGATATCCCTATTAGACCACATTTAGACGAAATGAAGAAATGCAAGAAAAGTTCGCCAGTCGCATCGCCAAACTCGAGCAGGGCTACAAGCGGCGCGAAATGGACACAATTCAGGAGCGCAAAAATATGGAGCTCGAATTAACCCGAAAATCACAGGAAATCGTCCATCTAAAAGAAGAACTCAACATGCTCCAAGAAGAACTGATAGCATCGAGTCATGGGAAAACGCAAGCTTTTGAGCAGCAGGCAGGCTGTTCAACTAAAATTTAAGACAAGAAATTTATTTTTGTATATTTGGAGCAAAATCCACGCGGTGTGCCAATCCATTAGCGATATATGAAAAAATGAACCATGTACGTCACCGGGTTAAATGTTTGTGAATTTGTGTTTTTGTGGTCAAATCGACCAAAAAGTGTCCAAGTGTGGTCGTAGAGCTTTCGAGAGTATGTGTATTCTATTCAAGACCATCGATTTGATTATAGTGAAAAATTACGTAGGTAAGAACACTACGAATGATCGGTTGGACAAAATTCCAATCGATGTGTTCAAGGAACTGTTTGAAATATGTGTTCAAAGGTTAGACTGTTATTAAATTAAAGTTTTAGCTTAAAACTGATAAAATCTGAGTAAGAACGAAAAAACATATTTTCATAAAATAACATACCGGTAAACAAATCCGCTTATACTGCGTTCGCCAAACAAGGGTCGGTTTTTCAAAATAAGAAAACGACCCTTATTTGGAGACGCCCTGTAATATTTTTGAAAGTTATTTTCGAAATAATACATTGGTTTGAATAGCCTATGAGCAGGTGGCAATGCTCCGAAATGACCAATCGCCGACCGCCCACCACGTCGACATCGACTATGAAACGCTCAAAAAGTCGACAGACGAAAAGGTCGACGTTACTGAACGGGAAATGCAACAGCTTGCGGTTCAGATTCAACAACTGCAAGACGAAAACGACGCAAAAGTTCGAAAAAGCAATCAACAAATGGAAATGATGCAAAATAATTTTGAAGTTCAAATTGCACAAATGAAAGCTCAAAATCACGCCTTATCAGATCTGCTCGAAGCAAAGGACAAAGAAATCGAGAAGCAACAGCTGAAAATTGACGAAATAACAGAGAAAAAACTCCAAAAACGCGTTTTGGAGAAACAGTCAGCAATTGATATTCTGTCGACTGATTTGGAAGAATTCAAAACAGAGAAAGAACAAATGATAGACGCACATAGGAAGGCACTTCATGAAGCAGAGGTACGATTTTTTCATATTATTTAATTACAGGGATAGTCCAATTCAGGGTTGCTTGGCGATGTTGACTTAAAGTCCCTTTTTGTCCCAGAATTAGACCTAAACTTTTTTAGGGAATAAAAAGCGTGCCGTAATTGGACTTTTTTGGAAAGTTTAGAAACGGAATTGGACTTTTTTTGAAAAGTTTCGAAGCGTTTCCCAGAACTGGATTATACCCTGTATATTATATTTTAATATTCCAATTGAATATCGTGTGTCAAACCTCAAAATTTGCCCAATTTTTTTCTAGAAATTAAAAATAAAAATTGGGCAAATTTTGAGATTTGACACACAATTATTGTGTCACAATAGCTTTTTGGACACTTTTCAGATTCTAGAAACTTTTTTGTCGTATTCCAAATTTGCTATTTCGAAAAATAGGGATCTACAGATATTTTGATCATATTTCAAGAAACACGTACAATCTTATCTTTGTTTAGATAACCGCAAATAACGCTCGAAAACAAAATCTAGAAAAGATTGCGCAATTAAAAGCTCACAACGACCAGTTGACCGCCAACTTAATCGACGTGGACGAACTGTTAGCCGAATTACAGGAGCAAAATGAGGATCATGATGCGCTCAGAATCGAAAACGAAAATCTAACCCTAACCGTTGAAAATCTGACTGGTGACATCGAAAGCCTAAAGAAAAAGGTAGATATGCTCCAAGAAACACCATCTGATGTTCAACTCCCTAGTGATAAAGACGTCCAGAATGGTGAGTGCCCAACTCCATAACCTCCAAACACCTACTAGCCCGGCCACGATCCCGATTGAGCGATTTTTCATAAATTCATTCCCGTTCAGAGACTTTTTACCTCAATCTGTAGCATGTGCATTACTTGGTCGACCCACTGTACGATCGACCAATAAGCTTTGACAATTGTATTTTTTGTTCGCGTGGGTTAAGTGCCAGCGGATCGAAAATATCATGTCGTTTTTAATAGGTATTTTTAAAGTGTAATCTAAAAAAGTTGTAATTGGCCGAAAATTTCGACTAGATCCCCTTTTCTGAAAAAACTTTATTAGAGAAACTAACGAGAAAAATGGACAAAACAAGGTATTTTTTGCCTCTATTTTAAATTTAATTCAACAAATATGTAATTACATATAATTGATAGAAAAAAAGTTCGACCAATTCATTCTTGGTCAAAAAATCATTAATTCATATCAGACTTTTTTCGGTTTACATCAGTTGGTTTTTTGAGAATTTTTCCTTATTATTTCGGTTACGAACGTACAAAATATAATGCCCTTTTTGATATGCTTTTCTTTGATATTGTTTTATTCATTCATTAACCCTCAATTGTCAGCTGCATGCATTTTATGTCATATGTTACATATTAATTTAAGGCCAGCACAACCTTGAAATTTTAAGAATTATCATTTTTAGTGCCTTTTTTGGTCAAAATGTGTAAACAAATAATATTTTTCTTTCAAAGTCTTTCAAATTTCATTAATTTTTCAATAAAAAATGCATATGGGTCGACCAAGTATGTGAACCCATCTGTACCGTACCAATCTGCTATTACCTTTTTTCTTTCTTTTTTTTTCAATTTAGAGTTCATTTGCATGCATATATCAATTATATTTGTTTTGATTCTAGAAGGCTGCCATTCGGATTTCATCGTTCTCGATCAAAATTCAACTCGATCGACAAATTTCACCGAAATCGAAACAAAAACTGCGGATTTAGTCATGGAGAACAAAAAACTGAAGAAAGAACAACAGGCCCTCCTCAAAAAACATGATTTTGATGCCAAAGAATTCAAGGTAAAACATATTTAAACCTTTTTATGATATTTACGATAAATTGTGCTCTGGCACAGTTATCCGGCAGTTTTCGCTTACACTTTTCCGCTTACGCATTTTTCGTGAAACCTGTCGAATAACTCAGAGATAACTATATCGTTACTATATCGTAACTATATCGTAACTATATCGTAATATATCGTAACCATATTGTAAGTATATCGTAACTATATCGTTACTATATCGTAACTATATCGTAGTACAATGACAACAACAAAATATTAAGGAAACAATGGCCCATTCTCAAAGCGAAAATGAAAAGTTAAAAGCTCAAAATGAGGACTTACTGGAAGACCTAACAAGTGTTCATCAAATAATTGGAGAGCTTCAAACAACCCAGACTTCCAATGACGAGTTCAGCGCCCGAATCAAAGAGCTGGAAATGGACAACGCCGCCTTGCGGGAGATCGTGAAAAAGAAGTCGGCGGAAAATGACGAGCTCCAAAAACACGAAGTTTCTGCGGAACAGCGCGAGTTAAATGATGCGTTTTCGGACCAGGCCGAGAAGTACAAGGTCGCATGTGCCGCCCAAAAACGTTACATTGACAGTCTCTCGGAAGCCCTGAAAATCTCCGATATGTCGCGAGAAAAGCTCAAGGAAGAGGTCAAAGCGGTTCAAAATCACCGCAATCAATTGAGCAATCAAATCAAGGACCGGGTTTAATTATGAGTTATTACACAGAGGGTTTTACAGTAGGATCATACTATGACTTATACAGTATGAGTCATACTCATAAGGTCATGTTATTGAGGTCATAACGGAGATAAAACTTAAAAACTTGGCATAAAAATTCTCCATAATTGATATCGCAATAATAATGTTCTGCGATTGGCTGCTTCGCCCACGCCCACGCTCACGAGATCACATACCATTACGTAACATTTGTTATTGAAAAATTAGGTACACCGGTTGTGCAGTTATCTTGCGAAAGTATTTTTTGGCAAGATAATCGCGCAATTGATGTACGAATTCTGCTAAGATAGTAAATTTATATGTTAAACTTGAATAAAGGCGTACGAAAGTCTTCGCGGTGCCGAAAAAACGCAGACAGAGGCCAACCTCCAATATCGCAACATTCTAGAACGCANATTGATGTATTTCAAGAATTCTGATAAGAGAGTAAATTTATATTTTAAACTTGAATAAAGGCGTACGAAAGTCTTCGCGGTGCCGAAAAAACGCAGACAGAGGCCAACCTCCAATATCGCAACATTCTAGAACGCAAAACCGAAGAGTCGGACGCGCTCGTTGAGCGTTACCGGACCGCGTTGACGAACGTTGAGCAAGATCGGGACAATTGCGCCTCCCAGTTAACCGCCAAGGACAAACTGCTCGACACTTTCAAGCGCCAGACGGACACGATGAAATCACTCATCAAACAATATGAACTTGACAATCAGAAAAAGGCCGACGAAAATAATAACTTGCTTCAAAAAGTCAACCGTTTGATTGAAATTAATCAAGAACTCATTCAAGTCAAAGAGAAAGAAAAACAACAAGAAAACGTCGAAAAGACCGAAAAGGATGAGACGCCGAAAATTGTTGTTGAGGTAATTATTCATTAAAAAATCATTTTTTAACCTTTTGAAAATGTTAAGGGTGGTAGGGTCAACTTTACGTATGCAATCAGATAAAATATAAAATTGTTGACCGTACCAGGGTACGTACTACTCAGCGTTTTACATGAAATTCCGCCGTTTTTTTTTGTATTTTCTAGATAGTCAAACTCGACTTATTTTTCCGCACATCAAACCTCGAGTAGGGGTCGGCATAAGTCAGAAAAAAATGAGCTGTCCTCTCGGGTTCGAAAAAAAAAAATTCGACTGCCTAGTTCACTCGAACTGGGACGGCCAGCCGGCTGTTGCCAAGCCCTGACCTCGAGTATCGCCATCTAGAAAAAACGGCAGAAAAGATGGCGGAAATTTATATAGAAGATTTGTTTTATTGAGCAGGACTAATTTTGAATTTTTAAGGGTTCACCGGAAGCTGAAGCCACCTTTCTGAAAATTCAATTGCAAAACTCACAACTTGAGCGCGATCTCGAAAAATACAGAATATTGGTGAAGAAACTCCGCGAAGAAAATTCTCTACAGGGACAACAAGTAAGAGACCACAACAAAAAAAATTTGCCAAAAAAAAAATAAAATATTAGTGACTTTTTTTTATTTATTTTTAGATCATAAGTTTTCAGGTTTATGACCCTCCCTAACTTTCTGTTTACAATTTATTTTTTTAGATTGAACTTCTCAATGAAAAATTTCTCCAAATTGACACGTCCAAAATGGAAGCCGAAGAAAAAATTAAATCTTTGCAGCGAAAATTGGACACTCAAGAAAGTGAGGCGAAAAAAGCCGAGCCACAGCCAGATTCATGCTGCGCGCCAGTTTCGGCTGTTGATTCTAAAATGCATTCCCTGAACCGCAGTCTCATTGGCCAAATGACCGCCATGAAAGAGGCCCTAGTGGACACCCGCAAAGAAAAAGAAGAAATCGTCATCAAATCAGACAAGGACCGTTTTCATTATTAATAACATACACCACTTGTGCAGTTAAGTTGCAAAAATATTTCCTAAAAATTACAACATGACTAGTTTTTTTTTGACTGCGCAGTGTGTAGGCGGAAAGTAGAATTTGAAACAAAACTGAAACTTAACTGCGTTGTGCGTAGGCGGCCAAATTGAAATGTAAATGATGCAATTTTGCAATAAAAAGACGAAATATTACGAAACCTTTTGACCCCGGTAAATATGGTAATTTTTCGAAATTAATTTTAACGCCGATTTCGAATATTGCATTCGAAAATCTCTTTGCTTAAAAAACACAGTTAAAAAAAGTTTCCGGTGAATTTCCGGTAACAGTGCCTATTTTAGGCCTATTATCTGGAGGCGTAAGCCTCAACAGTAAAGAAAATTTGGATTTTGGTTGCTAAAAAGCTTTTAATTTCTCGAAAATATGTTATTCGACAAGATCAATTTTTATAGCTGTTTATTTATTATTTTGAGTTTTTTTTTTGGCGTCTCTTGCAACTATGAATATAATTAGCAATAAGAAGCGGATACATATAATAGATAATCCAAAGAAAAAAATTGAGTCTTTTCTGGAAAATATTTCATATATGAAAAATAGGGTGAAACTATCTTAAATGAAACTATCTTAAATGATTTAGAAATAATGAATGCTTTAAAAAGTTGATTAAAGCCTCGAATAGTATGAGAGAGGAAAATCAACGTTTGCAGCAATTGGTGATGGAATTACAGGAGCAGCTCGATGAAAGGTATTTTGAATCAAAGGCCGAACCAACCGGTACCGGTACCCAGCCGGTTGAGGCCAAAAAGAAGTCAAACAAAAAGAAGAAAGCCAAAAAACAGTAGAGACGAAATTTACCACACCAGTGCGATGTTGGCAGCCCATTTTTGTCGAAAAAACAACCATTTTTTTTNTGAAACTATCTTAAATAATTTTTAAACGATCTATGTTTAAATGATTTAGAAATAATGAATGCTTTAAAAAGTTGATTAAAGCCTCGAATAGTATGAGAGAGGAAAATCAACGTTTGCAGCAATTGGTGATGGAATTACAGGAGCAGCTCGATGAAAGGTATTTTGAATCAAAGGCCGAACCAACCGGTACCGGTACTGCCCAGCCGGTTGAGGCCAAAAAGAAGTCAAACAAAAAGAAGAAAGCCAAAAAACAGTAGAGACGAAATTTACCACACCAGTGCGATGTTGGCAGCCCATTTTTGTCGAAAAAACAACCATTTTTTTTATATTTTAATAAAAACACCCAATTTCTACGGTTATTTGTCCTGTGGGGACATTTTTAACAACTGATTGCCCGTACTTACGAAGTTTTAGCCAGTATTTTTATTTGCACTAAAAAAGTTTTTCTTGTCAGTTTTTAATCACATTAAAGTGGATTACTAATGCTTCAATTTTTGAACAAAATTGATACAATCTGTATCTGTCGTGATAAAATCTTCACTTAATTATTTTGAGTTTTTTTATTACAAATTGAACATATGCTAACTTTCTTCTTGTATTTTTAGCATTTTAACCTGTATTTGTTAGCGAAATAAGTATATGTGATTATATCTGATCAAACATGGCATTATATGATAATGTGTGATCATTTGTGATAACATATGACCACGAGTAACAAAATGTTATTATATATGATCGTTCGTGATAATTTGTGATAATAATTGATAAAATTTGATAACTTATGATAATTTGTGACAATTTGTGATAATTTGTTATAACTTCTGATTATTTGTGATAATTTGCGATAATATATGATTTAATTTGATAAGTTATGATCATTTGTGATAATTGTTGGCAATTTGTGTCAATCTGTGATAATTTGTTACTCGTGATAACTTGTGATAATTTGTGATAATTTGTGATAATTTGTGATAATTTGTTATCATATGTGTTTGATACAAAAGAGTTATTACGAATTTTCGTAAAATTAAAATTATTTCAGTTTTTATTACGGATTTCTTGTATCGAATTTGTTCAAAAACTGAGAATCAGTAGCCGCCTTAATTTTTGAGGCTTCAAACTCGAATCACTAGTTGACATAAAAAGTATTTATCTTATTTTTGGTGAATAAAAAAATAGGTGGCTAAGAGTTCAAAATCATGCTTGATGAACCATATCTCTAATTCCGATTGACGATATGATTTGAAAAAACGTGGACTTTTTTGGCTTCAATAATTGAATTTAGAGACACGACGATTAAAGAACATGACCACACGGTGGCAGCCGACGAGCGAGTTCGAGTTTTGGAGAAAAAGCTCTCAATGGAAGATAAAAAATTCCGCACCGTCCAGGACGAATTCCGCGAGTTGAACAAAAACTATCAGAAAAACAAGACGGACTTGATTGAACAGCAAGAGTTAAATGTGAAATTGGAAGGGCGAGTTAAATTGCTTCAAGAGGATGTGGATAGACAGATTGAGGAAGCAACAGGTAATGATTAACTTCAAATAAAAATGTGTTTCTAAAATTCAAGAAATTGGCTTTTAAATTGCAGAAGGTGCGCTGTTAACTGACCACAAAAATTTTTTCCTGTTCCGGGTTCCTTACCGTATAGGAATACCGGTAATGTTATCGCTAAAAAAAATTTATGGGCCAGTAACGACCTTAAGACCGCCAGCTTAACACTGTCCGCATAACAGCGCACCATGTGTATAACCATTGAAATTAAGATTTGACCAACCATATGCATACCGTTAATATGTAAAAAAAGAGTGTGCATCACTTGGACAGATTACCCACTTGGACAATAGCTGACTAGGGTGTTCGCGCTGACTAGGGTAATCTGTCCAAGTGATGCACACCCGTAAATAACATTTGTTGTTCATTTTAAGTCGAACCTGAAAAAAGTGCACTTGGCCGACACAAATTTATTTTTGCCAGTTGGACAAAATTGCCATATCAGTTTTTTCGGAGATTTGGACTTGTAAATTTTCTCATTTTCCTTAGGTTACTGTGTTACTTGACGTAACAGTTTTTTTTTTTGTCTTTTCTATGCCAAGGCTCATTTGTTTAGTATATTCTTAAAAATTAACTCTAGTGATCGCCGAGCGAATATCAACCCATAAAATGGAAGCGCTGGAAGAAAAAATCTCATCGTTGGAAACACAGTCGGTAGATAAGAGCAGTGACGTTGAAAGTACGATTTCTAAGGATTTCGAGGCATTAGAGAAGAAATATAAAGAATTGGAGAAACGATTTATATTATCTGAAGGTCACGGCTTTAGAACATTTACCCTTACCTATTTTGGCACCGGTTCATTTAACAGAAAGACATAAAATTAATGTTTGGATTTCGTATACACCATTGCGCACTTATCTCGCCGAAATGTAATATTTGGTTTAGATTTTCGTAATACTTCATGATTTTTTTGTTTACCTACGCACTGCGTAGTAAGCAGTTATCCTGCACCCGGTTACTTTGTAGAAATTTAGTATTGTGTCATGTTGCCGTTTACGCCGTTCGCAGTTATCTTGTCCTTTTTTTGATAAAACTTTCGCGAGATAACTGCGCATGTAGTGCAACTGGATATAAATTTTCAATAAATTTTTCGCGTCTTTCCATTAGAGGACAGGGCGTAGGCGAAAAGCCCGAAAGTAAAAAAAAAACGTTAGAACATGAGCGGCCAGAATGAAACATTCGAGTGCAACATATTTTAAGAGGCACCCGGTGTCGCTATTTCCCCAAAATTCTAAAGCCAAATTAGGAAAACATGAAGACTTGTCTGAATCAAAAGATGAAATCGAAGGTCAATTGAGTGAGTTGAAAGAAACGCATAAATTCGCTTTGCTCGAAAACACGCAGCTTCGGCAGGATATGGCGAAAAACAAGGTCGAATTTGAAACCGCCCTTCAACGGGAAAGGTCAGAGGGGGATCCGGGCGAAATCGAGGCTGACGAACTTCGACTCATCAATAAACAAAATTTGGCGATAATTGACGCTTTGGAGGCCAAAATTGACACATTGGAATCAACCTCGGACCCAGTTCGATCGCCGACTGATTCCGAGCAGGTTTTGATAGGTAGCGATCAAGATGAAGAACCCTTAACCCTCGTCCACCAAGAAAATCTTGCGGCGGCAAATCAGTCAAAAAAGGAGGCATGGTGACTGAAAAAGAGGTTGATTTAGTATCAAACGATATACACAGGGTGCGCCTTTATGTTTCACAAAAAAATTCGAAAATAGTGAAACATTAATGGACCGAGCAGGAAAAAGTGAAACATAACGGCGTAGGGCTCAACATATAAAGATATGAATTAAGAGAAAATATTTTCTGAAAAAAAGTGAAACATAACAGCACGGGCGAGAAAAGTGAAACATAACGGGGTGAAACATAACGGCGTACCCTGTGTAAAATTAAATCCCTAATTATTTTTTCCTACCAAAATATGCGTCCAAAATATTTTTTGAAAAATGTCCCAAAATCGGGTGTTCCTCTGTATTCATTTATATTTAGTCACCTTAAAAGGAGGTCGATGAGCTAAACGAAACAGTCAGTAATCTGGTGTCAGAACTTGAAGAATTGAAAAACCGCCAAACCGATCTGAAAAATCAAGCCGATGCTTTTAAGACCGAAAAAATTCAATTGACAAATGACCTCGAGGAGCAAACGAAAAAGGTCAAAGAACTTCAAGGTCACCTCCAAGCGGTCAACGACGCCCACATTCAAGAAATGGAAAAAACCGAGGCCACAATGTCAACTGAAAATCATAATCAAAAGCGCGAATTTGAGAAACTCGAATCCGACCTAAAAACGTCCCGAGAAAGAGAAACCTATTTGAAAGTTGAAATTGAGGAGCAAAAACGGGTGCACCGACTTGTTCAAAAGAAATACGAAACGGAAAAATCTAACTTTGAGAAAGCCCAAGCAAAATATGAAGAGGAGAAGACAAATTTGGTTCAAGTCCAGAAAAATTTCGAAGATCAAAAAATTAAATTTGAAGGAATGCAGGCCAATTTCGAGACTGTACAAAATGCCGCAGAAATCAATGAAAATCAGAAAAGTGAAATTCAAAATCAGAAAAATGAACTTGAAAACCAAAAAAATGAACTTGAAAACCAAAAAGAGAGAAATAGTCAACTCGAGCAGGAACTTATTTCAGCCAAAAATAAATATGCCGAAGACATGGCTTCTTCTAAACTGGCCGAAACGAAAATTGCCGGCAAACTGGACGACCAAAACAATAAACTGGCCGAACTTGAGGCCAAATTCGAATCCGCTCAAAACTCTCATTTGACCGAAATCGAAATTTTGAAGACTGCCGAGCAATCGTTACATACCGAACTCCAGAAAGTTGAAGCGCAGAAAATGCAGCAGTTCTCAAAAACGGACGAAGAAATGAAATCTACCAAAAATGCAGAAGAAAAACTGGCCAATGAGCTTGACGAGCAGAAAAAAAAATTTGCGGCGGCTCAAGACAAATTAAACGCTGCGCAAAATGTTCATGAGAAAGAAATGGAAGAAATTCGAAATTCAGAAAATGCTTTGAAAGGTGAAATCGAAATTCAAAAAACAAAATTCCAAGAACTTGAGTTGAAACACTCAGCAGTTCAAGATTTGGGTTCAAATACTCCGTAAAATGTCTCAAACAAATAGTCATCTTAAAATAATGATGTTAAAAAGTGGTGTTGAAAAAGGCGTTGTTAAAAGAGGGGGTTAGAATTAGTGATTTTACTGTTTGAAAAATTATGTCTTAAAACTGCCATGCTAACAAATTGGTATTGAAAATTTTTCGTTTTATAATACAAAGTTAAGAAATTTTGATGTTAATCGAGGTCTTAAAAATTTTCATGGCAAAAATTGTCAGAACTTGAAAAGCACGGAAAAGGGCGAAACCTGGAANGGTCACCCATTCATGCCGTTATAAGGTCAAGTCACTTTTTTGCACTAAGGTCAAGTCAGTTTTTACTATAAAATCATGTCTTTTTGAACTTTTCCCCAGCACTAAGGTCTTATTGTGGGAAAATTTTTTCAGTTTTTTAGACCTTGATCTACGTTATCGAAGATGAATTAATTCCAATTTTGATGAAAATTTTCCTGTCGAAAATAAAAATGAAATAAAAAAAACACAGTCAGATACACAGTAGAACAAGATTCTCTTATGAGAAACAATAATTATTTTTTCATTCAAGACTCAAACTAAAATGGGTTTATTTTTTCTCGATACATAATAGCTACTACTACGTACCGTATGGGGACTCTCTGGCTCTGAGCCTTTATTAATAATAGCGTTACAAATCATAGGAAAATTGCTCAAAGGCTCAGAGCCAGAGAGTCCCCAAACGGTATATAAATCGTCAAAAAGGCCATTTTTATGCTTAAAAAACCCAATTACCCAAATAGGTAACAATAACCCAAATAGGTAACAAAAATTTCAGAATCATGTTGTTACCTATTTGGGGTAGGGACTGTATATAATCTCTCACAAAATACCAAAATTAAGGTTAGGTCTCGCCCTCTTTGCCACAATCAAACTGTGTTTCTGGTTATCATTTTTGATTACAAAAATCTGAAAATGTTGAACCCAATTTAAGACACTCATTCAAAGTTAATTTCTGAAATGGCTAGCATCGAGTCAAATGAAATGTCTTTACACGAACAAATCGCAAGTCTCCAAGGAATCGTCAATCGTCTCGAAATTCAATCTCAGACTTCAACATCCGTCGAGGAAGAAAATAAACGACTGAATGAAACCATAATAGAAGTCGAAAAAGAACTGAATCGGTACCGCACCGAAGCGAAACAAAAATCACAGGCTGAAGCCGAAAATAAAAACCAAAAAATTGAACTTGAAGAGCAAAATTCCGCCTTGGCCAAAGATCTTTCGGTTAAATCGGATAAACTACAGGCGGGTTGATTATTTATTA
>SCLG01000351.1:57469-74053 GCA_004367875.1 Oikopleura albicans | reverse complement strand
CCCATGAGGGATGCTAACGTTTTTTAAAGGAACTTTGTTAATTTAAATAACCCATTTGAGTACAAATTTGTCACAAATTAACCCCATGAGGGGCATTAATCCCTTGACGAACCTTTGTCCCAAAACGGACACTTTTTTTCGAGAACAGAAAACCATCCTCATGGAAGTAAGGACTGTACCATATTTTATTACTCATAAGTTACACCAGAAGCAAACTTTCTCGATTTATAATTTACTATTTTCAATCTGGATGAGTCTAACACCGGTAAAAGCAACACGCAAAAACCTAGACATATTCTTGATTAAAGAGTGTTACAGTTATTACGCTCATTATGGACGCCTTCTCCTATAATTTATAGGCCCTTTATAGGCTATAAAGCGCGTTTTTATGAGTCATAAATTATGACAAAACACTATATTTATAATGTTCAAAATGAGTATTTAAACTTAATAAGTGCCCTTATTGATATATGAATCAAAAGAATGTTTTTTTAGGAGTTAAAAAAAAACAATGAATTTGTTTCCTTAACTACGAACGCTTTTTAGTTTCGAAAATAACGCAATTATTGCAACAAAATGACATTTTTTGATATTCTTTCTATGTAAAAAAGCCCTTTATTACATTGTCCAACTTATTTAAGACCCATTTAACCTCTACAGATACTCGGGTACTAGCAGCGCAACATGAGGTTCATTCGCTCCAAAAACTCATCGGGTCACTTCGTAGGAAATACTATGACTGTAGTGACACCATTCTCGACATTCAACGTTCAAATGTTCAACACGCTGTTCAAAAGGCCGAAAAGCAAATGTTAGAGCCGAAAAGTGTATCTCCTAAAACTGAAAATGTGCCCAAAACTGAAAATGTGCCCAAACCTGAACAAAAGGACGCGGACGATATGGATTGGGATGCCCAGGAGGATGTTGATTGGTCCGAAGATCCCATGAGTTGACATTTGTACTTTCAATTCTGTGAATAATAAAAAAAAACTTTTATGCATTCGAATGACCAAGTCAATAAATTATTTCGAAATTTCTCAGTTCGTGGTGGAATTTAAAATATGGAACCGGCTCAATGAGGTCTAGAACTTTATTCTCTGCGCGCATGCTATTTGGTTCTAGGCAGTTTAAAACCTACGCATACCGTACCAATAGAATGTAACAAAAATGTAATTTAAAGGATACCCAGTTAACCGGCTATTTTCAGTTATCGACAATTTTTTTAATCGACAATTTTTTTTTTCAAATACCAATAAAGAGGGTTTATTAACAAGGGCTTGCTGCATAAGATCGCCTACCTTAGGGTATGTTAAATAAGGGTCGTGAAGTAAGGGTAGCTTTGATTCGATAGAATTATTATAGCTCCAAATAAGGATCCTGATTTTAACATTGTTTCCTATGCCTATTTGAAACTAGTGTTTGCTTCGTTTATGCATATAATGAACTTAGATTGTATTCAACGCAAACTTATTCGTTAACTTGATAAAATCTAATATATAAAGTAAAAAAGTATGATTACGTAAAGTTACAAAACAAAACTTAATAAGGGTCGTTTTTCAAAAATCGTTAACCGACCCTTAATACCCACACCCCTTGTAGTATTTCTTTTTTTTATTGTCAAATCTTAAACATTTAGCAGAAGATTACATTGCAGTCTAGGACAAAACAATTAGAAAAATCCTTGTTTTCAGTTAAGCGGCAACTTTTTTTCAGAAAACCGGCAGGTCTCAATATTTCCGTGATATCGCCTACGCAACTATCAATTAACCGGCTAATTTGCAGTTAAACGGCAGGTTTTCAAAAAGGGTCCGACTTCTTCAATTAACGACGGAAATGGATCATTTGATCAAGTTTTAAACAAGTTTTTAACAGCGTCGCAGCGACGATGGAAATATCCAATTTTACCCAGAAAATTTTTTTTTATACCGGGCACTCTTTTCAACAATGTTATGATGATCAAGGTTATACTACCTACTATGCTCCGTACTAATATGATAACCCAAATGTAATAAAAACTAATTGAATGATTTTGCCCAATACAGAAAGTGACTTTATTAGATAGAAGTTATTTAATAGAAGACTCATAGTTATTAAGATAAGGGTTAAGTATCTTAATATCTATGAGTCTTCGATTGACAAGTACAAACGGCGGTTGATAAAAACGCTGTCAAAAAAACCTCAAAAGTAGGTAAGGAAGCTAAGTAAGGATAAGTATAATTTTAACAAAAAAAAAAAGAATTGATGTCAGGAAAAATTGTGCATAGAAAAGGCCCTCTTTCGCGCCACACATTTATTTTTATTATTTTTTATTGAAAATACTTCATAATTTAATATCAGACGCTACAGACATTATACGAAGCTCTAAATTAGCTGTATGGATTGCAAATTTTGCAGAGAGTTTTTTGTCTTTTGCACTATATAACTATTTTGTAATTCAAATACTGGCATTCTATAAATAATATAATTAACATGTCACCCTTATCTATATGTAACATATAAGTGACAACCCCATGTAAAAGTTGGTTCACATAAACACAAAAGTAACCCTTACTTGGCCCCACATATATACTTACATTTTATCAAATCCGGTGCTACAGTAGGATAGAGCAATTTTCTTCCTTTTTCTTGCAATGGGGTGCTCCTATTGGCCGATATCATTTTAAAATATGCCGACACGGTATATTAGAAACGCGCAGCCAATTTTCATGAGACTAAACCAGTACGTATAAACAAATGATAAACTCAACGTTTTTTTTTTGTGAATGCTGAATGGCGCAAGATTTATTTAGTTTACGCAAATAATGCAACTGCTCATGGTCACCCACGAACAAAAGTAATCATGTGGTAAACAGGGAAAGGGTGGTACGGCCATTATATGGTTTTACACATACAATGACCGCGTTGTTTCGAAATAAATGCGTGTGATGTTATTATATATCTACAGCTGTGCGATGTATTTATAGTGTGGAATTTATTCCTCGGCGGCTTCCTCATCATCTTGACCGTGGGTGATGATGTAGGCGAGTCCCTTGTAGTCGAGGTTGCCGTCGGCGTCGATTGGGGCGGCGGACATCATGCTGTCGAGCTCTTCCTTGGTGAATCGGTCGGCCTGGGAGGTAAGGACATCACCGAGGTATTCCTTGGGGATGGTGCCTTTGCCTTCTGGGTCGAAGAGTTTGAAGGCGTTAAGGATAACGTCCTCGGAGTCGGTACCGTGGAGCTTGTCGGCAAGCATGTTAAGGAAGACGGTGAAGTTGATGGCAGCTGGTGCTTCGGCCATCATCTCGTCAAGCTTGGAGTTCTCAATCGACATAACACCGAGGGAGGCGTAGGTGGAGCGGAGATCTTCCTTGTCAATGAAACCGTCACGGTTGGCATCAATCATACCGAAAGCCTCCTTGAACTCCTGGATTTGAGATTGCTCAAACATCGAGAAGACGTTTGAGGTTCCCTTTGCCTTCTTCTTTCCCTTTCCTTTTGCCATTTTGAATTGCTTCTTAAAATACCGTTAAGTTTTCGTTTTTTCTGGTGTTTCATTTGGGGACACTGACTGTAAAATTGCATAAAGAACGTCAAAAATGTTCAATTGTTTAGCAATCAAGAGAACAGACTTTGCGAGTAATTTTTTTGTTTTTTTTAAGTTTAAAAAATTCAAGCTAAATTACCGTTACAGATTCATACAAAATTCGTTTACTCATAAATTTAGTTTTCAAAAAACCGGAAACTAACATATTATATGAATAAGTCTACCGGTAAAATGTCTATTCCGAATCAGAATTTCCGATCTTATGAGTTCAAGGGGCGTTTATTTCTGATGAGAACCAGTAGAAACTAGCCCATAGGAAAAAATTTGCCCGATACGATTCAATTACCGTTGCATGATGTGGTTTTAAAAATTAAAAATCATTTTTCAATTTTTCCCAAATATTTTTTCTTTCGTGAAATGTAGTTTGGCTTTTCAATCGTCAGTGTACCATTTTTAGAGCGATTCATGCAAAACTGCACAAATTTTCCTCCTGCAAGTTAATCTTGAGTTGGTAAATTCGAATACACAGGGTACGCAGTTAACGGCCAGCAACGAAATTTGAAAACCTACCCGTTAACTTGTATTTGGCGGGTCGATGCTGTGTTATCACTTGAAAATTTTCTAGCCAAAACCTGTCGGTTAACTGAGCACTCTGTGTAATTAAAAACTAAAACATCAAGTAGGTTCTCTGTTCGCTTACCTTAGATCTAGACGAGTCAAAATCTAATAATTTTTATTTCTTCCGCTCTGCGCTTTTAAAGATAGAAAGTGTCAAAAACTCTCAAATAATCCGGGCGAGAGATACGCCGCATCATATGCACTTTGCGCTCTTCTAATTTCAGCAGAATTCTGGCCAAGTGTCATTCACACCCGTTTTCAGCAGAAAAGTATAGTTTCGTTTTATTCCAGTTTCAAGAATACATAGCTAAGTTACAGGGTTAATGCCGTGTGGCTACCGAAAAAGTTTGTACAGATTTGAATTTTGAACGGGACTGGCTTGATAACTGTCACCAAATGTTCCATCAAATTGGCCATATGGATTCACATCGTGTGATCCTGTTCGTTTTATCGCAAAAGGCCTTAATACAAGTTACTTTACATACTTATCAATTTATTAACTAAATTAGTTAATAACTATTATAGTTATTGATTAATTTATACAAAAGTTATTAACTCTGAAGAGGGCATCCACAAATTTCTGTACAAGAAGATTACCGCAATTTTCGAAGAATTATAAACGGCAATGAAAGTCAAAACAAACGTTAAACTTATACAGTGTACCGGTATATGGTACCGGTACATGAGATAAATGAAATACTGTTGACATGTACGTTTATATATAACGATATTTGGCAATTCTTGAAATCGCCACACTTTCCGTCGAAAAAAGTCCCAAACTCCGGAAAATATGTTTGTATCAAGTTAATACCACAACAAAAGGTAGAATAGTACAAGTAACAATGCAAAAGTACAGAAAATTAGCGGAAACGCTTTCATGTTCCAAAAAGTGTCGTTACGTAGACTTTTCCCAAATCTGATTAGTAAAATTACAAATTAACATTGCAAATTAATATTGCATATATCCGTAAAGGTCCGTCAATCCAAATTCGGACTAAACACCCTTGTGACCATCTTAACCTTGAAAAATCAGTTTCGTTTTATGGTTTTAAAAATTATTCTTATAATTTTTTTCTTATAAAATGTAACTACATCCGTGTAATACGGGCCGTTTTCAGCGATTTTCGGTCGATTTAGGACGTTCAGTCCAAATTTGGACTAATGGACCTTTGGGAGTTAATGACTAATTAACGCTGTAAGTTTTGGTCTATTGACAGAGTAAAGTCTTATCTAAGATTGTGGTACAGTCCTGATATTAACTGCCTGGGTGCAAAGATGCAAAACTTGTGTTGATCATAAATCATATACATTTACAATCATTCTGAGTATGACATGATGCCTAGATCACAACGCCTTATGATAAACCAAATCTGAAAAATAGCAAAAAAAAATATTGACCAGAACTTTGTATTCCTTCGGAGAACATGAGTTATAACTTGTACTTGATCAAATCTTACACCCTGGCATAAAATAAGATACGCGGACAGTTACAAGTAGCTTTTTAAATGAGAAAAAAACGTATTTTATGAGACTGATATGTTCTCTGAAGTCTGCTTTGGCTACTTTCATAAAAATAAAATGCCCAATAAACTTTTTTTACCCTCGAAACATTTTTACCAACGAAATATTTTGCTGTCTTTCAATTTGAAAGTTTCAAATGGTTAAATTTATTAAACTGCTTTACATATATTGTGTGTCGGAGCTCTGCCGGACGTGATTTTAGTTAAAAGAAATCAGGATTACTTAAAGCCAGGCACCACTTGCGTAGTTATCTTGCATAAATGTTACATTTCGTCATTTTATTGCAAAATTTCATCATTCATATTTAAGCATGATCACCAACGCATTTCACAGTTATTTTACAGATTTGTGTTCAATTTTACTCTCCGCCCACACACTGCCCAGTTATCTTGCAGTTTATATTAAAGTGGTGTACAACTATAGCACATAAATTAATCCATGTATATGATTTTCCTTCTATATTTTTCTCACCTGAAAAAAGTCGACGATCCAAGGGCAAAGTGCGCTGCAAATAAACAAAATATGACGCCCCACATAATAGCTAGAAGTGAAATAAAATTATATTTTATAGCGTGTTGGTTCTTTGCGGGTTTTTAAAAAGAAGGGAAATAAAATATTAATATTTTATCTTTAGCGTGTCGGACGGTGCATGCTGTCAACTCTTCAGTGCAAATTACTGATTGATTTCACGACAAGCGTTTGACGGAATATTATAGATATATTGTCCAAAATTAGAGCGATATCATATGGTATAAGCCCTTTCGATTGTTAATCAGCTTTATAAAGGCTTTATAAAGCTGATTAACACACGCTACGCTGCTCATTACAAATGTCACAAATATCTTATGAAATGTCACAATTATGAAATGTCACAAATATCAAATACCGGTTGAGTTTCATGAAAATCAGCCGAGCTCTTCTAGTATTCCGGAATATTTTAAGATGATATAAAGACCAATTTTTATGAAATTTCAAGGAATTTCATGAAACTCCACCGGTAGTTCAAAATAAAAAAAGGGAAAATTGGTCTTTATATCATCTTAAAATATGCCGACTCGGAATATTAAAAACGCTCGGCCGATTTCCATGAAACTCAACCGGTATAACTTGATAAATAAATTAATTAATTTAAATCTATACAGTATGTATGACCTATGGCGATAAGGGAGTTTGAAACATTTCAAAATAACTTGGCCTGCTGACTCTATTATTTTTATTTTTTCTCAAAAGGTTAACTGGTACAGACCGAGCGCGCGGTCCTATCCGGAGCGGCCGCTTTATTCGCATTTAGTCCGGAAAAGGGCCCATTTTAGAAGGTTTTACAACAAATTTTTTAATAAGTTTTTCAGACGGGAAATTCACGAGACGTTTGCGCCCATGGAGGGCAGGAGTTAAATTGTTTTTGTGTGAAAAACATCATGGTAAAGAAGGCGAGGAAACGAAGACTTTAATTTAAAGTTATTAACCTTAGAGCTATTTAATTTATTAACCTTAAACGTACCCCCAGTAGAGAGCGCTTCACTTGGGCCGCAAAGCTTCACTTGGGCCATAGGGTGGTACGTCGGCGATCCTCGGCGCCTTCGGCCCAAGTGAAGCATTACCCAATGAAACATAGAAAGTCGGCCCAAGTAAATCACCATTGAAATTGTTGACGGACCACCTAATGGCCCAAGCGAAGCGCTCCCGCCGCAGTAATGTGGAATTAGTTTAACTACTGGTATGGGTCGTCAGTTTGTCACCGGGCTCGACGAGGGTCGTACAATAGATACGACGGAGTACTGTTTTAAACCTACATGCGAAATTTGCTTAGTGACACTTTTTTTCCTCACGCCAGTAGTAACGCACTTATTATATTTTTTTAGAATTGATATCATTGCTCTGAAGGTATTCTAAATTGAAATCGCCTAATATTGCTCCCAATATTTCAATAAGTAAGATACTGTTTTTGGTTTAAAATATTTGGAATAAAAGCACTTTCATTATAAAATATGAATTTGTGGCCTGCTGGTGAATCACACCCTAAATGGGAAATACTCAAAAGGGTACTCAAAAAGGTACTTACTTCAAAAACAAATCTGGTCAAACTTGCCCTATTATGCTTTTAAGTGCGGCGTATTTAATAGTTAAAGGCATATGGCTGGAATGCCAATTGATCTCGAACCACTCCATACCGTCTGGGCCATAAGGTTGATTAAACCTGCTTTTTGGCAAAATACACATTCACCAAAAAGAACTCTCCGTTATTTTATTTTATTGGATTATTAATGTTTAGGGTAAAATGCATAAATTATTCAAGAGAATTCCCGAATCAAAAGTTGGCAGAGTTATTACGGAACTTGCTGACAGGTTTCACTTCTAACTCTTTCGAAATTATAGGCGAACATGTTTACGTGGCAGCGCGGTTTTTCAGAGATAAATTCCCCGAAAAAACGTTTCCACGAGGAACCACGTCTCTCGAAAAACTTTTTGTTTGTATGCTGGGCTCGACAACACCCAGTTGGACTTTCCAGCTCGACAGCTGGCGGGACAACAGCTCATGTTTATTTTTGGACTCAAGAAGCCAGTTCAGGGCAGCTCATTTTCATTTGATGTCTCACACTAATGCTGGGCTCGACAGCAGCGAGCTAGCCTTCTTAGCTCGACAACTGGAAGGACAGCAGCTCATGCTTATTTTTGGACTCAAGAGGCCAGTCCAGCGCAGCTCATTTTCATTTAATGTCTCAAGAGAACATGGCCAGCTCAGTACAACTCCTTTCAAATTTTCAGGTCAATAGGTTAGCTCAGGACAGCTCATTTTAATTTTTTAGCTCAGGACAGTTTTTTTTTTGAATTATGCCGAGCTTATCTGGTCTACAAGACAAGCGTATGCACGGTATCCATTAGTTTTATTATACCGTTTTTTCATACTAGGTAACAGAGCAATTCGATCAAAAAATTAATTAATTAATCCGATTTGGCAGGTTTCAATAATAAAAAATTACACCGTAACTAGTTACCGCTCATTAAATTTTATATTTTTTCGACGCACATCCGCCGGATATTGCTAAACAATAGAAAGTACGGTTATTGTACGCGTTTTCGATTAACCATAATTTACCAATACCATTTTTGAAGTTTTAAAACGCATAGAGATATTCATTAGAGGTAATTTTGAACAACGAATCCGAATTTGTATTATTGATACTTGAATTTTAATAAAAAAAACTAAATAAGGTAATATAAGGATGAATTCGGTCTCCAATTAACGAAATAAAAATAAGTCAGCCGCGGCTAGCCGTTGCCCAATTTCAGCAAGTAACAAAATATAGCTTTTTCGATTCCAACATTGGTGAAAATTCGTTTGTGCATCGGCCATAGTTGAAAATGCATTTAAAAAAATAATTGGAGACCGAATTGATGCTGTAAAGACTTTATATCGGTCATGGGGAACTTACTTGTTTCTACTTATTGGTTATGAAAATATGAGAGTAGTTTAACTCCCATAATGTTTTTATACGGCGCGCCACCATAACCCGTTGCGTTAATGCGCGTTAAGTTAACGCAAGGAGTGGTGTATTGCAGTACTTACCATTTTATTATAAATCAATATGATGTTCGTGTTCTACGTTTTCGATTTGGTCTATGCTTATAGTTGTTAACAAAAAATAACAGCCCAAACAGATTTTTATAAAGCCAGTGCCATATCATATGGGCTATAAAATATGGTACTGTCTTCATAATAATCATCATATAATTGGTCATATGGTATTGTCAAGCGCGCAACAGGAGTTCAAATGGGGACGCTGGAAATAAGGGGTTATAAAATACCGGGGGCCGGACAAACGTCCGGGGTCGTGCTTGGGGGTTTAAAGGCTGTAAATTGGGAGAGTTAGCTTCGGACTGAACACCAACCTCCTTAATAAAATCAGAATTTCTTAAGCTTCTTTTTAGCTTATTGAGCTACCTTAATAAGGACAGGTCATACCTCTTGTTTACAAAATTAACGCATTATAAAAACGCTCCTAGAAACCGTATTTAGGAACAGTATTTAGTGATTATCGGTACTTTACCCGTTATTAGTTTTGACGACCTAGGTTTTCTCGGGGATCATCACGAAATCATCGGTGGGCATTGGCAGTACGTACTTTTCCAAACCAGATGGCCCCGACATTTTTGTATAAATGTCAACTTTATAAAAGTACAGATATTAAGGGATTTTTGAGTCATTAGCGGACATTTTTTGTGATATTTGTATTTTTTGTTTCGCATGGGAATTGGTCACGGGCCGCTCTACAATTTCCTCTAGTCGTTTACGAGTCATAAACATGATAGTTTTGTCAAATTTTATAGGATAGGATATTTGGCGAACGAACTGCGCCGGTTAGGTCATAAAGCTCACCAGCGCTAATTCATGATTTTGGTACTTTATTTGATGTTTTACGTGTCGTCCAAACAGTGTCTTCGAGTATAGAGAAAAGGACAGCCATGCCGAAAGTATGCTTACAATCACCTGAAGTTGTCTCCCAGGGCCAGTGAGTTACATTTACGTCAAAAATAGATAAATAATAGAACATTTTATACTTTTTTACCGTATGTCTGCGCTTCAATTGTTTCAATGATGCCAAAATTGAAACGATTTTTTTTTTTTGAAGTGATAATAAGTTTAATTTATAGCAACGAGCAAAATGAATACAATGACCAAAAGTATAAACGTAGTTCGTATGTGAAAATTAGTTGGCTTGTAAGTTGCGCGCGCACTGAGTTAACGCGCCACGCGCTTTTGAGTATTAACGCTTATTTTGGACTGAATATAAGCAATAAGCTACTCGTTCGTTATACCCTGTTTACCGCCTAAACTGCTACACGGCTGGTATGCCTGTAGCATAGTCTCCGTGTAGCAGTTTAGGCGGGAAACGTGGTAAAATATCGATATTTTGAGGGACGGTACGTTCGAATTTGACCGAATATTATGAAAATTTGAAATACTCAAAATTTCTAGAATGTTTGGCGCAAACCCATTTTGTTGCACTTGAACTCATTTATGATACCTTTGATGATTGCTCGAACTGAACTGTACGTACCCCACCTACCTGAGTTAACAAAACTAAAGCGAAAAAGATGTTAACTTACTTGAAGGTTGTTAACTTAGTTAAGTAGTGCGTAGGAGGAATAATCGTCAACGTGAAAAAACTGTTAACTTACTTGAATTAAGCCGGGTTTTTTGCCCAAAATCGAAAAAAAAAATTTTAAGTTACTTGAATATTGTAAACTTACTTAGTGTTAACTTACTTAGGTAGGTGGTATATACAAAATGTTTAGATTAAAAATTGTTTATTTGTTAACAAATTGACCGTACCATCCTTAACTGTTTTTTTAAATTGCCCTATTATACAGATTTAGCCTGATGAAAATCGGCCGAGCGTTTCTAGTATTCCGTGTCGGCATATTTTAAGATGATATAAAGACCAGTTTTCCCTTTTTATTTCAAACTAGGGTGCCACTCCTTTCTCCCATGTTTATTAATACGCCTCTACGTAAAAATATCATGAAACTCAACCGGTAGTTCAAAATAAAAAGGGAAAATTGGTTTTATATCATCTTAAAATATGCCGACACGGAATACTAGAAACGCTCGGCCGATTTTCATGAGGCTAAACCTTTAGTTCGTGTGGTAGCGAGTTGACACGTAACAAGTTGACAGTTCGAAACGAAGTGAGACTTTTTTGACGAAAAAATCGGAAACGAAAGTGTCAACTGGTTACCACACCAACTGTTTTGAAAATATTGTTCATTTATTTTGGATTATCGTGAAAAAATGATATATGTTGATTGGCGGAATTTCATACTGGAATCGTCAATTATTTCATTATGATATTTTACGAATATCCTTCCGCTTACGAAAAATACGATGTACAAAATCGATATGAAAATTAGTACCGATAATCGTAATCGGAAATAATAGTAAACTATTTCATTTTTTATCATGCACCATTTATTGCTTCTTATAAAAACCGTATTTAAAATCGTGTTTCCGTTATCATGGACCGCTAATTAAAGTGTTTATGTTTTTTTTAATAAGCACATCGTTAACGACCGTTAACCGAGTAAAGTTATANAAAATTGGTGCGTTGGCCAACGCTTGCGTTGGGCGTTGAGAAAAAATCGACCGTTGGCCAACTTTTCCAACACTGATATGGGCCATATCATATAATTGGCCATATGGTATTGTCAAGCGCGCAACAGGAGTTCAAATGGGGACGCTGGAAATAAAGAGGTTATAAAATACCGGGCCGGACAAACGTCCGGGGTCATGCTTGGGGGTTAAAAGGTTTTAAATTGGGAAAGTTAGCTTTGGACTGAACACCTTAGTCACCAACCTCCTTAATAAAGTCAGAGTTTCTTAAGTTTCTGTTTAACTTAAGGACCGGTCATACCTGTTGTTTACAAAATTAACGAATTATAAAAACGCTCCTGGAAACCGTCTTTAGGAACAGTATTTAGTGATTATGAGTACTTGACCCCTTATTAGAAATCTTCGGTGGGAATTGGCGGTTAAAGTACTTTTCCAAACCAGATGGCCCCGACATTTTTGTATAAATGTCAACTTCATAAAAGTACAGATACTAAGGGATTTTTGAGTCATAGGCGGACATTTTTTGTGATATTTGTATTTTTTTTGTTTCGCATGGGAATTGGTCACGGGCCGCTCTACAATTTCCTCTAGTCGTTTACGAGTCATAAACATGATAGTTTTTGTCAAATTTTATAGGATAGGATATTTGGCGAACGAACTGCGCCGGTTAGGTCATAAAGCTCACCAGCGCTAATTCATGATTTTGGTACTTTATTTGATGTTTTACGTGTCGTCCAAACAGTGTCTTCGAGTATAGAGAAAAGGACAGCCATGCCGAAAGTATGCTTACAATCACCTGAAGTTGTCTCCCAGGGCCAGTAAGTTACATTAATGTCAAAATAGTTAAATACAGTTGGTGTGGTAACGAGTTGACACGTAACAAGTTGACAGTTTGAAACAAAATGACACTTTTTGGGAGTTTTTTGGGCAAAAATGAGCAAAAAATGGGCAAAAGTGACGGAACAAAGTGACAGTTTGGAACGAGTTGACAGTTTTTGACAAAAAAATCGGAAACGAAAGTGTCAACTCGTTACCACACCAACTGTAATAGAAATTTTGATAGTTTTTTACCGTATGTCTGCGCTTTAATTGTTTCAATGATTGCAAAATTGAAACGATGTTTTTTTTTGGAAGTGATAATAAGTTTAATTTATAGCAACGAGGAAACTGAATACAATGACCAAAAGTATAAGCGTAGTTGAGTGTAGTTCATATGTGGAAATTAGTTGGCTTGTAAGTTGCGCGCGCACTGAGTTCACGCGCCACGCGCTTCATAGTATTAACGCTTATTGTGATCTCTAAAGAAGCAATTAGCTACTCGTTCGTCATAAAATATCGATATTTTTAAGGACGGTACGTTCGATTTGTTTACACAAAAATTAAATAAACTTAGTATTAGTTTGGAATGTTGTGATTTTACATTTTCTCAAGCTTTGTGGACCATTTCCCGTGTTTTCCCGGACCATAACTATTGACAGTAACCTTCAGGCGGAGCGTAAACTTGAGACATCCGGTTAAAAAATAATACGTAAATAAATTAAGCAAAAACCGTGAATGCGAGGGATTTCTCATTTGACCGAATATTATGAAAATTTGAAATGCTCAAAATATCTAGAATGTTCGGCGCAAACCCATTTTTTTGCACTTGAACTCATTTATGATACCTTTGAGGATTGCTCGACCTGAACTGTACGTAACCCACCAACCTAAATTAACAAAACTAAAATGAAAAAGCTGTTAACTAACTTGAAGATTGTTAACTTAGTTGAGTAGTGCGTAGGCGGAATTGTCGTCTATGTAAAAATTGCTAACTTACTTGAGTTAAGACGGGTTTTTTCCAAAATCGAAAACAAATTTTTCAAGTTACTTGAAGCTTTTAACTTAATTAGTCTTAACAAAACGGGTAAGTTAAAAATTGATGTTTATTTGTCAACAAATCGGTACGGTCCTTAACTGGTTTTTTAATTACCCTATTATAGTTGGTGTTGTAACGAGTTGACGTAACAAGTTGACAGATCGGAACGAAGTGACACTTTTTTGACGAAAAAATCGGAAATTAAAGTGTTAACTCGTTACCACACCAACTGTATTCGAAATAATGTTCATTTAATTTGGACTATCTAGAAAAAATAATAAATTTTGTTTGGCGAAATTCCATGCTGGAATTGTCAATTATTTCATTATGATATTTTATGAATACCCTTCCGCTTACGAAAAATACGATGTACAAAATAGATATGAAAATTATTACCGATAATCGTAATCGGAAATAATAGTAAACTATTTCATTTTTTATCATGCACCATTTATTGCTTCTTATAAAAACCGTATTTAAAATCGTGTTTCCGTTATCATGGACCGCTAATTAAAGTGTTTATGTTTTTTTTAATAAGCACATCGTTAACGACCGTTAACCGAGTAAAGTTATANCGAAAAAATCGGAAACGAAAGTGTCAACTGGTTACCACACCAACTGTTTTGAAAATATTGTTCATTTATTTTGGATTATCGTGAAAAAATGATATATGTTGATTGGCGGAATTTCATACTGGAATCGTCAATTATTTCATTATGATATTTTACGAATATCCTTCCGCTTACGAAAAATACGATGTACAAAATCGATATGAAAATTAGTACCGATAATCGTAATCGGAAATAATAGTAAACTATTTCATTTTTTATCATGCACCATTTATTGCTTCTTATAAAAACCGTATTTAAAATCGTGTTTCCGTTATCATGGACCGCTAATTAAAGTGTTTATGCTTTTTTTAATAAGCACATCGTTAACGACCGTTAACCGAGTAAAGTTATAACAGATCAAACATAACAGGCAATCTGTTTTATCGATTTTACTTTGGTGCGACATTAATAGTACGTTTTTACTAATTATTACGAAATAATTGACGTTCAAAGACAATTATTCAAAAACGGAATTATTCAAAAAATGAAAAAAAAAACGAATCTGGCGCGCAGGACCTAGGCTGTAAAAATACCTTATAAAACATCTTAATGGAATTTAAAAGTTATAAATGTTGATTCATTAATGGCTAAACCAAGTTTACAAATACAGTAGATGTGCACACAACGCGACACTACCACTTCCCAAAAACCCTCGCGTTGTGTGCGCATCGTCGCGTTGTGTGCGCATCGTCGCGTTGTGTGCACACTTACTGTATATTTATGTATAAAGTACAGTGACCACTTTCAAAAAAACGTGGCGTTGTGTGCACATCTACTGTAATATAAAGTTGGTTATCTGTCAAGCTACCGTGTGTCTACACTACGATTGTGGCAATAGTAACATGCGTAACAAACTTTTACCAGATAAAGGCCCTCAAATCAACATCGGGTGAGCCGTTAACTGGCCACAAAAAATCCCAAAAAATGGCGGGTTAACTCCAAATTGGCCGGTTAGCAACGGCCCGTTAAAATAATAAGCGTTATTTCTAGAATAATCTGGCTCCCAAATGGCCGGTTAACGGCGCACCCTGTTGATCTTATTCGCTTTTTAAATTAAAACACTCTGTTATACAAAAACATATTACGATATTGAGACATTTTGAGTCCCGAATAACAATTCATGTTATATTCATAGATATAACTTCCTCTTGAGAGTTTAAATTAAACAAACAAACAAACCATGACACTTAAAGCACCGACACACCGTATATTATAAGACAATTCCAACTAAAAAGGTGCTCTCTGCCGTGATCAAGCCAAACCGCCGTTTTTATCGTTTTTACCTTAGTACGACATTAATATTACTTTTTTACTAATAATCACGAAATAATTGGCGTTCAAAGACAATAACGGAATTATTCACAAAGTAAAAAAAAATGTCGACTCGTGGGGCCGCGGCCTAGGTTATAAAAATGTCTTGTTAAAACATCACGATGGAATTTCAATGTTATAAAATTTGATTTAGTATCGACATTCATGCCGTCGTCAGCGTTGTGACGCGCGCCAAACTCGACGAGATATCGGTAAAGGGCAACTGTGAATGTGGAGAAAAACCACTTGTCGAGCTCGTTATTGTCATCGATGGATCTGACTCATTCAACAATAAGGGTAAATATAACTAATGTCAGATCCCCCACAGAGCCTTGAACTTGCCAAAAATCGAAACTTAATAACGCTACTGGTCTTACAATTTTCAAGATTCTGATTTCATTTTGGAAATCAACGTTAAGTAATAAAGCGCGCAATCGTATTGTTTTCGACTTTCGACCAATTGATTTTCGACCAATCGATTTTCGACCAATTATAAAAATTATGTGTATAAAAAATTATACGAACGTGTTTCAACTTATAGAAAATTCATGACTAATTCCCATTTTGTTTTCGTAGATTCCGTTTTGAAAGACACTTACGCACTGCGCTCTAATCTTTCATTTGTTCATTATCTTACACTTTTTCCACTTTGGTTTTGAAAGATAAAGGCACACCTGGTATATTTTTGGTGACATTTTTTTCTAGTTGGTGATACCGATGGAGCTGCGTTTGATAATACCTTGGATTGGGTGTGCAATCTTATAAGTGATATAAAAGATCGCGATCGAGCAACGGTAGCTGTTGTGCAATTTTCGGGTAACAAGCAACTTGCCAAAGCTTATAAACCGGGTGACATGGGTAAAACGTCCGTTGACGTCATCGAACATTTCAGAGTCGAGGTACCCTCAACGCAATTGAAGAACATTAGTGGGTATGTTTAGAAAACTTTCAACGGTACCGAGTTGATGGTGCATACTACAGTCTATACCATTTATCGGACGCTTACTCATTTATCGGGCGCTTTTTCGGC
>SCLG01000351.1:40199-50943 GCA_004367875.1 Oikopleura albicans | reverse complement strand
GTTAACTTCCATGAATTTTGTTAACTTCCGGGCATTTTTTTAACTCGAGGGGTGTAGACAGACGGTGTAGTAAAAAGTGACGTCTTTTTGTAATCCTGGTTAGGCTTGTCAAAATAACACCAGTATTTTGCTTTTAAATCAATACAATGAAGACCACGTCCCCCTGCTGATTGCGACCAAAGGCACCGGATCAATCGACGAAATTGAGTTCGAGTATGGAGAACCAACAGGCAGTTTTAGATCGTGCTCAACCATCTTTCAGGGACAAATGATAATAACCGGGGGATTATATCCGCCGTATAACAATCAGATATCTAAAGTAAATGGGTGTAAACTCGCACGCATCGCAACACTTCCCAACCATATGGATAACCCAGGATGCAACACATTTATGCGAGATGACGCCGAAATCATGATGATTTGTTTTTCGCGAGAAGATCAAATGGGCTGTCTTGGGTAAGCGTTTTGGCACTTTCTGAGGATTACCAAAAAATGGATCAGGGCCCTTAACTCCCAGGGGGACATTGGTGTCCAATTTGCACCAAACACCTTAAATCGACTGAAAGTGGTTGTAAACCGGACTTAATCGAAAATCGCTGAAACAGATCGGATAAAACAAATTTTATGAGAAACAATATAAAACATACAACGATACTGTTTTTTCTGATTAAAATTCCAGAATTTGAATTTTTTNCTATTTTTGCTTATTTCATCGTGAAAACATGAGAATATGAAAAAACCGTGAAACAGGTGTCGACTCATTTTTGACATTTTTTTTAAGAATATTTTTTGAGAGTACCTTTATGGGGAGTACCTTTATGGGGTACTAAATTTTGAAAATTAGTATAGCCACAAAAGTACCTTCAAAAAACGTCTGAACAAAACTGTTCCTAAAAGCTATGTTGGACGGGGCGCCCATCCATCCAGTTTTTTTGTGTAGCTCAAAAAAAAAAATTTGATCCAAAAAATTATCAGTTGATATGTTCTTAGATTTGATGGACAAAACTTGGAACGCGGGAAATCATCAACTTATGGACACTTTTTTACGGCTCTCGGCAATTATCAGAACAATGCCGTAGTAGTTGGTGGCCTGGTTCCAAATAATAACAGAATTGAAGCGTTCGAAAATGGCGCCTGGATTGATAAAGGCGAATTTCCATGGGCGCGAAGATTCTACTATGGATACTCATTTGTCAATTTCCGAAATTCATTGTTTCTTTTTGGTAATATCTTATTCTATTTTAACTCCTGAATGCCCATTCAGTGGAAGGATAACCTTGGTCTTAAATAAATTCGAACAACATAATGGTGTTCATTATGAATAATGAACAACATTATTTTGTTCGAATTTATTTTAAACCAAGATTCGAGCGACGAAATTTTCACTTTTTCTACGCTATAGAGAGATATGCACATCTAAATAGACATGCATATCTAGAGAGACATTGCTCCCCGTATTCCTGGAAAATCTTACCACCTTTTCTCGAGGAGTTGGTCTAATAACTTTATGAATGCAAGATTCCGATTCTAGGTGAAGGGTACTTTCGCGACCACATGTGGTCGCGAATTGTAGTTCACAATTTTGTTTCGCGACCAAATGTTCCCCAAATGATGTTTTAGACAAGGTTTCGCGACAATTTGTTTCCACTTAAAAATAGTGATCGCGAAACCTCACCCAAAACCAAATTTTGAACAGCAATTGCGACTAAACCATGTGGTCGCGGAACCACCCAAAACAACTTCGACCATTTGTGGTCGCAAAAGTAGCCCACTCCCGATTCTACTCAAAAACGTTATTTACAATTCTAATTACATATAATTAATTATTTAATGTTTAAGGTGGTAGTACGGAAATAGAGACTTTGGACATAGCGCTTAAATATGATGGAAGTTTCACACAAATCGGAACTCTAATGAAAACTCGAGGAGGCCACCGGTCGGTTGCAAATGCCGAATCGATTATTCACGTAGGTGGTGGCGACGATGACGAGTAAGTTTATTTGTTATTCGATTGTGTTCAAATTATACAAACTTTTGAAAAGGTGCCATGTTTTTTCATACCTAAATACTTAAAATAACCCCATTTATTCTCAATTTTACCGCCCACGTTATACACTATATCTGGCGAGTGATGTATAATAATATTTTATTTAAGGAAATTTGAAATTTGGACATACGAAAGCGAAACTGACTCGTTCACTGCCGAATCACTCGAAATTGGATTGCCTAGTTATAAATTTTATCCCGAATCTTTCTTAGTGCCTGATCTGTACTGCCAATAGTAACTGTCTGCTTGTAATAAAAACAATATTTCTAAAACCAGCTTCGAAAAACTATAGCGCTTACGAAGTTATCCGGCAGGTTGGCGCGCTTGTGCTGTTATCCGGCAGGTTTTTTCCTTTTCCGCCTACGCCCTGCGCACTTTTCTTGAAACCTACCGGAGAACTGCGCAGCGGGTGAATACTATANNNGCAATTTAATTTTTATCGCATTTTCTTTATTTTGTCAAATTGATAGTTACAAAAATCGGGATAAATGAAATGATTCAAACCAAAAAACGTCGAAAGCATTTAAGTTATGAACTTAAAAGAGAAATTATAGAAATATGTGATGAAACGACTGGCCTTTCAGGTCGCCAAATTCATATCGTTGTTAACATAACGTGTTAGGGCGTGAGCGGAAACCGAGGTTCATCAAATCTAAAAAATGCTCACATAGAACGTGACTAAAAACTGTTAACATAATGTAACCTAACTAACGTGTTAGGTGGTGTAGTAATATTTTTATAAAACATTTGTTTATACAGTCTATATGTTTAACTTGGGTAACAGAGATCATCAGTTTCTCGTATCATCTATCTTTTGAAAATAAAATCCCAGAGCCGATTTTTTCTTCTTCAAAAACCAAAATCGAATTATTGCCATAATGAAGCCATGGACCAGGCACATACAGTCTTTTTTGGGGCCCGACATTCCAATATCTTCCTATATTTCGACCGTTTATAAATATGACTCCTTTGCTCCATCCAGTGGTTATGAGATCAACATAGGTATTGGCGGGATGTTCCTCTAAATTTGTTTATACGGATTAAGATTTTTTTTGGTTTGAAAGTGAAAAGATCGAAACGAATCGACTCTAAAAATATTATTATTTTTTTGAGGTTAACGTACGGTGTCCGGGTCACATGTGGGTCTCACATATTCTCTCTATGGTCGCCGATGGTCGACCACCCGACCATCCAACCATCCAGATGGCCGTTATTTTCACACACAGTCTGAGCTATTTTTTTTTATAATTTTCAGTTTTTTTGCATGGAAAAATAACAGTTTTTTTATAAACCCACATGTATGATGTAAATTCGACTTGTGAAACGAGAAATATGAAAGAGCCTAAACATCCCGAAGGCCCTATTTGGTGAAAAATGCTCTTTTTCTTTAAAACGTGTCTCTTTTTGTGAAAAATTCAAGTTTCTAAATTTAACCTAATTGTACCGCATCGTTCTATCAAGTTCGATTTCATTTTTATGGCTCCAAAAATAGAATTCTGACACGTAACTAGATTTTTGAGTCCAAATTTTGGACTACTAAATTTGCTTTAATTTACTGCGTACCTTTTCGGGGTTCATCTTTTATGATAAGCTGTCCCTGTGCGAATATTGGATATGAAAACCGCTTCTGAAATTTCCTCTGTGGTTTAACGACAAAGTTAAGTTGATAATTATCGAATGGAAATGATGTGATTTTCCAATCACTAGTAGGCGTGGAAATATTCAAGTTTGATATCAGTCCGGTGAATTTTTGATCTAGATTTCGAGACCAGGAAATTCGTCCAGCGTTTTCCGCCAAAATCCGCAACATAAAAGGTTTCTTGTTGAAACATCGCAAATTAAAACTGTCTTTGATTGGTCTCAAAAGATCGATAAATCCAACACTTTTTTTATTTCTATAAATTCGGAGCCGGGTTTCTTTGCCACCAATTGCATCTTTCACTCCCGATACAGATATGTAAGCTGTATCTTGACAATATATGACTTTTTCATAGACTGCGTAACCATAGGCTTGACCAGGGCTCGGCAACAGCCAGCTCGAACTCTGGTTGGGCAGCCTAGCTCATTTGTTTTTTGAATTGTGCCGAGCCCTGGGCTTGACCGCCAATGCGTTGGTTCTTTCGACGAGGAAACTGTTCCATCGGTACCGCTGCCGCGCTTGAAAACTGATATTCTTTCAGTATCTGAACGTGAGTCACTTTTAAATCCCGCACAAAGCTTGAAAGTAATGCATAAACTATTATTCCTCGTCATTTAAAAGTTTTGCACCCCTATCTGTCATTGCAAACAAAAACCCCCAGTAGGCTTATCGCGCACTTGTGCTGTTATCCGGTCAGTGGAACACTAAGTAGTTATATCGCACGTTGCACAGTTATCGGGCTGCTCATTCTCAACAAAAATGGCACAAAAGTGTTCAGTTGCTTTGTCGCAAAATTTGGTCGCACATATAGCTTTCATTTTATTCGCAGTTCGGCTATTTTTAAACGTTTTAAGCCTTAGAGATCAATCGTGAGTTAGGTCAAGCAATAAACAGTGCTGCCCACATTTTTACCGTTTAAATGTTTGGACAAAAATCCCTTATTTTCGGGCCAGAGTACAAGCGCGGCAATAAACACCATTTTTTTTCCATTCAACGTTCGCTTTCATTTAGTACGTTCAAACCTTTTTGGATTTTGAAGTCATTTCAAAAATGTCGCTAGTGAATCGTAATTGATTTGATGAAATAAACGGGTACGACGCAACCCAGGGTCGTTTGAAGACGAAGTCTTTAGGCACATTGTCTGGAAAATATTCAGAAATAAGTTCTCGGGTAATATTATATTTTTCTGTCCAGTCTCCCGATTCCGTTATAGGTGCATGATAATCATAACTAGAAGAGGTTTACAAAATTAATCATGAAACATGGAAGTTGGCGAAAAAAAATAAGGACCCAATTATACCTTATATTAAGGTATATTAAGGTATAAATTATACCGTATAATTTGATCTAACTGTATACATATGAAACCAATTCTTGTGATATCACTAACAGCTCGTTTATTCGCCCAATTTGACCCAGACATAAATCCAAATGATGTCCCACCAATAAACATGTACTGGTTAACAGATGAATTTTCATTTAGTATCTGTTTGAGTGTTTGTTTATACTCTGAAGGTGTTGGGACGGGTCTGTGATAGGTTCCAAATTTGTAAACGTGGTATTTTTTAACAAAAACTTTCCCACAATTTTAACCCCAACTTTTCCACAAAACTGTTTTTAATGAACTTTTAAATGAATTGTATATAAATAATTTTGCTGTACTTTCATCGCTCAATTTATCATTAAAAAAGGTTATTTTAAATTTTCGAGAAAATATAAATGTTAAAAAACCTCAAATATCGTAGTGATTTTCAAACGCGAAAAAAATAATGTTACCACTTTTTCGTAACGTTGCTTGACAACGCGTCTGAGGCCTATGTGGCCTGTCATTGGTCCTGTTTTGAGCGGCCTTGGCCAATCACCGATATAGCAAAAAAAAATAGGGCAAGCAAATTTAGAACCGGTAATCTACGAAGGCTTTTCTCGCCCCAGTGAGCAAACCAGCCGGTCCAGTATTCCATTACCATTAACGGTCGATTTGGTTGAATTTCTCGCAAATCGTCAAAATTTGAACCAACGTTTTGAAAATTGACGGTTTTCAAGACGCCCGGTAATAAATACGACTGAAATTTAACCATTTGTTTTCCACCATCCGACGTATAAAGTAATTCGACAATACCATTATTTAGGAAAACTTGTTTCAGCCATGGCAAATACAAGTGATCAGCGTTATAATTTGCATATTCATTTTCAACTTGAAACGCAATTACAGGGCCTCCATGTGTGTACTGGAGCGGCTTTGGTATGGATCATTATGATATACACCACCTATGCAATTATCTGGATGGTTTCACGAAACAAAAGCTGCCGAGGAATTGCGCAGGGCGTAGGCGGAAGTCAAGCATTTTTTGGCAAAAAAACCTGCTGGAAAACAACACGAGCGAACCAACTTGCCGGATAACTGCGTAGGGGGTGTTATTTTAATATTTATACAAGCCGGAAATCATCTTTAACATGATCACATGTTAACGGATTATATGCCAATTTTGACCCCTCGGAGTTAAGAACTACAGTCCTTACTCCTACAACGGCCGATTTCGGTGCTCGAAACACGGCCCTTCTGGGAGTAAGGATTTTATTATGACATAAAGCATTTTTAAATAAATTGGTCTCGAATTTTATGATGAAATAATAAAATCCAAATACTTGAGAATTTGCAGCAAAGTTTCCATCCAGCTTTTCACAAAATATAAATACAACTTGTTTGATGTCGATCGGACTGTCATATTCTTAATAAGATTTTTTTTAACTCATAATTTAAAAAAGTGCTAATTTTGTTCTTCTTACATTGTAGTTTAAAAGCCAGTAAGGATGTCCTCCCCATTCCCATTCTGAACATATGTATGGTCCCGGTCTGATCAAAACGTAAAGACCAAGATCTTTAGCCAATTTTATGAATCGAACAATATTCAGATCACCCTCAAAATTGTACTGCCCGGGCTGCTCCTCATGTAAGTTCCAGGCTATATATGTTTCCACTGTGTTTAAGCCTGCTCCGTGAACTTTTTCGAGTCGATCTCGCCAATATTGATGTGGAATTCGAAAGTAGTGAACTAAAACTGGGTTCTAATTGTGCTCTCGATAATAGTTTATGACCGGTTAATTGTCTAGTCTTCTGCGATGAGCGTTTTCCCCAAAATTCCTTATTATCCTTTAATTCCTTAATATCCTAAATTCGGTAAATCCTAAAATTTCTTTAATTCCTGAAAAAATCCTAAAAATCCTATTTTCAGAAACCGGCCTTTACTTTTCATTACCTTGGCTACCACTTTAACTTAATTAACTCCCAGGGCGAAGTGTGTTCATATACGTCTTGTTTTTTCGTCGGCTCTCCAGGGGCCCTGGTAGCCCAAATCAACTTCTGAATAGTGAGATCGACGTTTTTTAATTTCACTCCTTCCCCTTGAGAGTTAAGCGATCTGGCTGTAAAAATTAATTTCAATATAAATTCAGATGACATACACAGCGATTTTTTGGAAATCAAAACAAATTCGTACTACGAGAAGTATTTTTTAACGAAAAATGTAATCTACGAAAAACTTTCGGTGTTTAAATTTTCATACATGTAGAAGAGACTACAAATTTATTAAATAATGTATATATTTTTTTAGTAAAAACGTTCTCCGAAAAAAGATTAATTCAAAAAACCTCCTCAGAGTTTTGGAAAAAGATCGGTGCCCAAAATTCCACCCACCATCGAAATTACTGGTCGCTTCTCTTTTTACTGATAATTTTTATTTTTTTTTTGTTTTCGAACCCAAAACTGCGCCAGACAATATTCTCAGCGGATTTCCGTCGAGAGTAAAATTGGCACCATTGGCCTTAAGTCCTCGTTGTCCAACATTCAAACCAGCCATAACTGGGGATAAAGTAAAATGAAGCACAAAAATTGAACCAAAAAAATTAAAACAAAAGAAAAATATATCGTACTTGTGTCTCATTACTTCGTTGTTTTAACAAGTTAAACCGAACTAAAACTTTGACAAATTAAAGTACCACCATTCATTACTAATTGTTAATTAGTTGACTCAATATATCACACAACTATGACACATAACGTCTGTTCAAATCTAAAAATTGTAAATATCAATAAGCCTATTGTATGTCCTTAATTGTACTCTAACAATGAGTCGAAATGTTTCAGCGAATTGTGGTCGATTGGACTTTGGTTTTTTACCGTTTTTTCCTGAAAAATATGCTAACCAAAATTTTATTAGACCCCTTTATCAGTGATTTTCGATACGGACCCGTTTTACTCAAATTTTACACGCATTTGGGCGATTTGATCAGATTTGATCAAATGGACATCTGTGAGTTAACATGGCTACAAAGGTGATTACTGCTAATTTTCACCATTTTTCTTTTTTTGAATTAAATCTCAATTGTGACCCTTTGAAGATAAAGTTGTTAAATAAGGACTATATTATACACCGTGGTAGTTATCAACATTATTCACCACCTGCGCCGTTATCTGGCCGACATTTTCGCCGAAAAAACATTTTGTTACGTAATAATGGCCGAATAGCGGCGCAGGGGGTTACAATTTTAAGGACACTCAAAAGGAAACAGAATGAGTCAGTGTTGTAAATTTGAGTCAATTTTGCGTTGGGTTGGCGTTGGGTTGGCGTTGGGTTGTTGCAAATTCTTAAATTTGCGTTGGCGTTGGGTTTTCCACTGGCGTTGGGCCCAACGCAAAGCCAACCCCATTGGGGCGTTGGGGTATTTGTTTGTCCCTACGCGCCCCAACGTCAACCCAATGCCGTTGGCGTTGGAGTATTTTCACAAAAATGACTCGCCGAACCCGACGACCGAACCCAACGCCGTTAGGGCAATGGGGTATTTTTACAAAAAAGACTCACCCAACCCAACGCCGTTGGGGCGTTGGGGTAATTTCACGAAAAAAATTCGCACAACCAAACGCCGTTGCCCCAACGCAAATTTACAACACTGGTATGAGTCTTACTGTATGACTCTACATCACCGGGAGAATTTGTTTTATAAATTTACCATTCAGAAGTCCCGAGGTCCCCGCGTGTTTTTCCTTGTAGGAGGTGTACATTCAAGACTACTGTTGCAAAAGTACAAAACTTCATTACCAAATAAAAAACGATTTCCATCATAAGATTTTACGAATTCCTTCATCATAATTTTTAATTGATCTTTAAAAAGTTGAACAATACGCACAAACAGACTTTAATATAATATATATGTACGTAATGCTGCACCGTCAATTCAGAATATTTTGAACGATGAAAGCAGCCAGGATATGGTTTGAAAATCTGACGAAATAGAGAGTGACAATTTTCATAAAAAATTCTTTAAAAACAATTTTTTATTACACGTATGACATTATCATACCCGATATTTTCGGAAGAATCTGGCGGACATCGCGATGCCCTCATTCTGGCAGTTAAAAACTTTCGTGGACAATCTGGTAGAATTGATATGAGGATGCGTGACTAAAAACTTTTTGCATTTTTAGGAAAAAAATCAAAAGTAAAGCATAACCTTAAATTATTTAACCTTAAATGTTTTAACCTTAAATTATTTAACCTTAAATTATTTAAGGACCGGTCATACCTGTTGTTAACAAATTCAACGTTGTAGAAAAACGCTCTTGAAGGCGTGCAGGAACATAGAGTCATACAATGAGTTTTATGAACTTAAAATATAATTGAACGACTTTTCCCAAAATAAGATACACAGGGTGCGCTCTTGTTAAGATACACATTATTAGTATCCAATTTAGTCGTACTTAACAGCCAAACTTTAAAACTAGCTAACATTTATCATAATATTGCACCTCTAGTCACTCTTATTAAAGGAGATCACGAAGTAACGCAGAAATTGATGCTAACCAGCTTTCGTTGACTCTCGAACGACTTAATTTTCAAGTTACAATAAGATTGGGTCTAGCTAGACAAAAAAAATAATTATGTTGCATACCACTCTGATGATGCATATAAAGGAGAGACTTCTATATATGGAGATATTCCTAAATTTTTACCCAGAAATAAAGTTTGTTTGGTCTCAATAAAACATTTTCAGAAAATTTTCATCATTTTATTTAAATTGTATAAACTTTTAACTGTTTACGAGTCTTTTTGGGCTTTTTGGAATTCTTTTTAAATTTACATTTTTTTTATTTAAATTTACACATAAATTTTTATACGTTTGTATATTGGACATTTAGTCAAACTTTCCTTAAACTTTTGATTCAACGTTTCATAAAGCTTTTACTTGAAATAGTTTATCAAAATTATTTTCAACTCGACCATTTTTCCAAAAATACGTACGGTAAGTAACATACTCCGTCCACGTCCACTGGCTACAAATTTCAGTTAGCTATACTTTTGAGCAAACAAAAAGACATGGCAAGGAACATAGTTTCAGGACCCTATTCAAGAACGGGATTTATTTCATTAGACGACGCTCAAGGGTTAATAGATGAGCTTGTTGCTGCCGGATCCCGCAATCGCAAAGACATGGTCTGTTTGTGTATTTTAACACACGGCCAGAACTATAATGAGCTACAATTTTCAGATGGCCAAATAATTAAACTTTCGGTTTTAGCACAGGTACGGTTTACAATAATACGGTAAAATCTTTATCGCATGACTGTCTCCACCTCTATGCTGTAATTTATTAGCAATTATATTTGTGTCCACAGGGTGCGCAGTTAACAGCGACTTTTGCAGTTGACCGCGAGTTTGCGCGGTCGGACCCGATTGCCTCTGCAGTCTCTCTCTCTCTGTTCTGAGCGCACCAGCGGGCGACGGGAAAATAAAAAATTTGAATTTTCACATATTTCTTGAATTATAGAACATTTATGCGAAATATTGACCATGAGTGATTAATTTTACTATACCATTTTGGTAATGTATGCTCTTTGTCCATAAAAATGCCCTAAAACGCCATAGGCTATGGGCCATAGCCTATGGCCCATAGCAGACGTTCTGTATAATCGAATTAAACTTTTTTCAATGTTTAGCTTCACAGCTAAATCAATATTCGAAAATAGGTTGGTTTAAGGGTGGTCTGCTCGATTTGTTTACAAA
>SCLG01000351.1:22702-34635 GCA_004367875.1 Oikopleura albicans | reverse complement strand
GGACCAATCCCACAAAAGACTCACTCAAAATAAAGCGACTTACGTGGGAAATTGCTTCCGATCCAAAAAACAAAATCGAATTGCGTTAATAACAGTATGTTGATTTGTAAGAATTGTAACACTCAGGCAAAAGTTACTTTGGCTCAAAAGTCCTTTCGAACTGCCAAGGAAACTTGAAGAAAGTTTTTTTTGGGACACATACGACAGTTGAGGAAAGTTGAGCTTTTTTCTAACTGCACCTGGACAGTTGAGAAAAGTTAAACTTTTATTAAAGTTAAGTTTTTATTCCCCAACTTGGCAGTTGAAGAAAGTTTTTATTATTTTTCAACTTGGCAGCTAACCTAAAATGGATTATTTAATAATATTTAATAATAGCTTAAATGCGCGGTTCAGGACAGTTGGGTTTTTTGGCGAATCTGACCCCGGCATTTGAGTAAAGTTGAGGTTTTTTTTAAATCTTACCTGGGCAAAAAAAAGTTTAAGCTTTTTTCATAATGTAAACGAAAGTTGAGGAAAGTTGAGCTTTTTTATTCTATTTTTGCAGACCCTAGTAATACAGGTCATCATCTTTTTAAAACTACGTTAGGTAGGGGGTAGACCGAGAAATTTTCGTGAAAAATTAACAATCCAAGCTTTACCAGAAAATAGATAAATATAACAAACCTTGTGCATCCGATGTGATAATTTTCCCCGTCTACCCCCTATAGCCTATAGCCTCAAGGCTATAGGGTTATAGGGCCCTAATAAGTCAAGTCATTTTTTTGCACTAAAGTCAAATCGTTTTGCAATATAAACCATGTCTTTTTTTACTTTTTTTGAAAAAACGGACGTTTCGGGGACGAGGACTGTTACAGTAATAAACATTATTACAGTAATAAACATGATATAAGCAAATGGTGCGTTCATATTTTATTTCCAGTAAATTGTATAAAAACTCATTAGAATCCAAGAAACGAACGAGGAACTTTCAGAGACGATAACCAATCAAGTCAGTAATCCCAAAACACCTCCTTCCTCAAGTAAAAAATATACAGCTGATGCTACAAAAAGTGGTTCAAGTTTTTTATGTGCACTAAATCTTACGAAGAGACAGAAAAAATATTTGTTATTCGCGGTCACATTAGTATGCTTGTCAACAGTCATTGGATTATCAGTTGGACTAACCAGTAAGACCAGTGAACTATCAACTGCCACAACCACGACAACTACAACAACAACCACCAGCACAAGCATCATAATAACTACAACAACACTTATAACAACAAGAACTATCACAACCCCTACCACTTACACAACACCCAACACCATAACAACAACTAAAATACCAAATACTACAACTACCGTCAGAACGACTACCAAAAAAACCACAACGACTACCAGAATCACCACAACATCTACCGGGACAACCACAACTACTACAACTACCACCACAACTACAACAACAACTACCATCACGAAAATAAACACAACCACCATACCAATTACCACCACCACCACAACAACTACCACAACCACCACCACCACAACAACTACCACTACCACCACAACAACTACCACCACCACAACAACCACCACCACAACAACTACCACCACAACTACAACCACCACAACTACCACCACAACCACTACTACAACAATTCCAAGTTGTTCTGACGAGGTAATAGCTTGTTGTATAAACGTTATATTCAACCTTATATTTTAGTGTGTTTCAAATTCCAATGACGTATTCTATGAATGCATACTCAATTGCAGTACAAACACCGATTGTCAAAGCAAGTGTTTTCTGGAGCATTCTGAGCGACTAAACTACTGTCCTTGTCAAAGTGGAGGTTTTTGTAGTGAAGGTTGCCCATGTAACCCGGAAACCGACTCAATTTGGTGTCTAGAAGGAGTTCCCTGTCGGTGCCCAGATTCAAATCGAAAAATCCAAATATTATCCGGAGAACCATTCAATAGTACACTATTGCAGTATATTTATAATCATGTTAAGAATTAAACCGTCCGTATTGAGAGTAAGGATTGTAATTTACTAACATCAGTCTTCGTTTTCTTAGAGTTCGTACATGTATTCGATAAAATAAACTATAGAGTGGCCTGGTTATAAGGTCAAGCCCAAAAAACTGACTTGACCTTATAACCATCTGAAATTCTTGTTTCCATAATAAAACCTTAATGCTGGGAAAACATTCAAAAAGACCTGATTTTATAGAAAAAAGCGTAAAAAATCATGATTTTAAGATTTTTTTCCAAAAAAATGTTTCTAAAAAAAAGCTGACTTGACCTTTAAGGTAATGACTTAAAAAGACTTGACCTTAGTTCAAAAAACTGACTTGGCCTTTTAAACGTCACACCTTGCGACCTTATAACCACACCTTTGTACGAAAACGGTCAACGTGTCTTCTTACTTCAGTCTGTATCAAAATTTGGTTGCCCTGAACTTAGAATAAATATCAAAAAACAACTTTACAAGTTCTGTAGATATATATTTTTATTACTCCGTAATGTATTGTTTCCAGTTGTATACGAGAAGTTTGGGTTTGGTAAAGATAACAATTACTTCGAACGTAATAAGTTTACAAAAACGANGTGCTTGGCTTTTTTTCGAGCTCCAAAATTGAAATGAGCTGCGCTGTCGAGATCAAAACATTTAATGAGCTGCGCTCGGCTGCGCTGTCGAGGTTCAAAATTTTGATGAGCTGTGCTCGCCTCGGCTGCCCAGTTCACGAACTGCCCAGGGCAGTTCACTTGAACTGGGAAGGCCAGCTGGCTGTTGCCGACCCCTGGGTCACACCTTGCGACCTTATAACCACACCTTTGTACGAAAACGCTCAACGCGTCTTCTTACTTCAGTCTGTATCAAAATTTACTTGCCCTGAACTGCGAACTTTAGAATAAATATCAAAAAACAACTTAACAAGTTCTGTAGATATATATTTTTATTACTCCGTAATGTATTGTTTCCAGTTGTATACGAGAAGTTTGGGTTTGGTAAAGATAACAATTACTTCGAACGTAATAAGTTTACAAAAACGAAAAAATCCTTTTAGTTATTACAAAAACAAAGTAGAAAGTAAAAATGCCAATAAGACATTGCAATAATGGCAATGGGTAGAAAATGAAGATTCAAAAAAAAAGTAGTACAGTCCTTACTCCTTTTTGGGACGTTTTTTCGGTCAAAATGGAGCCATTCCAATAGAAAAATGGTCCTTTTTTGTGACAATGCGCCTTTTTCGGACGCTATTTTCGAGAACCGAAAACGTCCCAAAAAGGAGAAAGGACTGTAATAATAATAACAACGAAACTGCGAGACAAAGATAATTTAGCAATGAAGAAAAAAAGAACTAAGCTTGGATTTAAACGCAAAAGTGATTTATCAATTGGTGATAATAATGATAATTGTGCATTATAAATAGGCGCGACGAGCTGAGTCTAACTTGGCGCGCAACAATTTAACGCGTAAATGTATAATTCCAATATATTTACTAGGTACACTTTGAATTGGTATAAAGTACAAATGGGATGACTTGTAGTATAATGTATTTTAGAAAGGGGATTTGTCGAAAGTTTGTCGACCAATTAATTAATTACAACTGCTTCAGATTGCATTTTTTTGAATAAAAAAAACACATTCAGTTTAAAAAGGTGTAATTCGAAGAATGTGTTATTTGTCGAAAAAGTTAGAAAGATTTACCATTTCTTCATATACTCGTTCGTTTATATTGTTTGAACTAAGGACTATATGAATAAATGGTATTTCTTTCAAACTTTTTGGACAAATAACACCTTCTTCGGATTACACTTTTTTAACTAAATACATTTTTTTTATCTAAAGAATGCAATCTGAGGCAGGTGTAATGGGTCGACAAACTTTCGACAAATTTCCTTTCTTTACATTTTATGTACTCATTTTCTCATATTATAAATTATCCAATTTGCACTTTATACCAATTCAAACTGTGCCATTTATACTATCGTACAGTTAAATTGTAAATGTTGGCAAACTGGATGCCATGAGTTACTGTGGATTTCATGATTCGAATTTTTTCATGGAAATTGAGGAAAAACAAGTTAATCATTTAAATTCGTGCTAGCATTTACATATTTTTTTTTCGTCGTGAGTTCGAGCTGTGTCAAATTCGAGACGAAACGAAAAATCTCTTCGGTAGATATTTTTGCTGCGCGCCAAAATACGCGCAGTTCATGCTGCGCCGAAGTACGAGTATGACGAGGTTGGAACGATTGTAAGGGGAAAGCATTCCGAAAGGCGCGGTCTCTCTGGGATTTGGCTTAATTTTTGGGGGAGAAATACTTGAATTTATGGTTTTTTAACGATTTTTCTGAGAAAAAATTTATCCGATTACGAATACGCCTCAATAAAAACTAGAAAATGTGAAAAAAAAGTATTTAGGAAATCGTTCCAACCCGGCTATACCGATTTAATAGTTACAAATCATAACTTATAAAATCTATAAAAACAGGTAAAAGCCGGTTAACATTATTTTGCTTTTGCAGTTTTCCTTTTTTGTAAATTGTGAATTTTTTTCTTTGTAGTTTGTAGATATGGAATCTAGCTAACTTCAACTTGGGCAATTTTTTCCGTAATTGTATCTCCGATGTCTTCAACTTGATTTTCTTTTTCGTCATCAGATTCCTCATCTGCTTCTTTTAACCATCGTAACCAAGGTGAAACCTAAACCCAAAAAGTAAGTTACTTGCGTAAAACGGGAAAATCTGACTAGGGAGAAAACGGAGTAACAATTTTTTCAATAAAATGTTTCTAGAACGTCCGCAAATGGACACTATAGGGCAATTGTCAACAATTGGTCCTTTTTATTTCGTCCAGCCTGTAGAGTCTACAACTGTAGACGCATTATTTTCAAAAAATTGAAAATGACCTGTAACTTCAATATTTTAAATGTGACTTTTTTGTATTTTTGCACTTTATCTTTAAAAAATTTGTATAGATTCGAAATGAGTTAATCAAGGGCTTTCATTTGAACCCAATTTCACGAAAATCCAAAAAAAATAATAAATTTGACATTTAAAAACCTATAGCTAATTTTTTGAATTTTTTTAGCGAAAATAATTTCCAAAAAACTAAAAAAATGTGCTTTCTTAAAATTTGATATTGTTTCTCGCATTCCTGTTTAGCCGGCACACGGCATCTTGCAGAAAAAAGCCATTTGTGGACATTTTGCGCCGAAAACGGATTTTGCAGAAAAAATCGTCGAAAAACTTTTGCTGCGAAATGCCGCGGTGCCGTTTGGGGCAGGATAGACTGTATTTTATTTTATTGAAAAGTACCTGTAGAAGGGCTTTTTGACGCCCAGGTGTTTGATCGTGAACATCGCTTTCCCAAATCAAAAAACCTTCTTCTTCGATTATATCATTATCGTAGAGATACTCGAATTGGCGTACTAATGCACCTTTAATAAGTCCACGTTCATGATGTGCCAAGACAACCGCTTTTAATGCATCATTTTGTAGTTTTGCTTTGCCATACAAGACCTTCATTAGTAGCTAGAAAACATTGATTATATTAATGTATATATGTTATATATATATTTAATGCTGGATAACCACATTTTGGTTGAGTTGTCACTAATGAAAACTCAAGGTCAATTATCGCCGGTTTTCCAAGTTATAAAAAAGTAGACATACAAACTTTATTTCGTAGACCCAACTGTGTCGAAAAATTGAATTAAAAATACAGTTTTTAAATTAGGATAATGCAAGATAACTATTAATAATACATGGTTATACTGTATAACTATGTATTATTAATTATTACTTTTTTCTCAATTCAATTAATGTGGAACATGTATAACTTATACAATTATACAGAAATCTTTAGGCTTAGGCCCGTAATTTTTTTCAATGAAACTTAAAATGTGAGTAGTACAGGGGTGAGTTATAATAATAACGGCACAAATGGCTGACCTTATAACCAACCCCCCTGTATAAGTTCTAACCCCTTACGCGATATGTTTTCAAAACTAAATGAAAAAATGAACTGAAAGATAACGGCGCAGTGCTTTTCATATAAAGAAATGTACTATCGAAAATAAAATGAGATGACCGGAAAAATGAAACATAAAAGGATGTAACATAAGATTAATTTTTGAAAAACGTTATAACCAACTATAATAACGTTTGATTCATGATTTTACAAAATTATAGACATGATTCCACCCTCAAAATGGACCCTTCCATAAAAAATGCAAAAAATTAAAACCCCTTTTTTTACAAATCTAAAATACATTTGCTTTAGCTCCTAGGTAATTGCCCAAAATTCAAGTTGAATTTTCGTGAAAAATGTAAACGATTTATGTACAGTTATTGTTGATTTATTATTGATTTATATATAAATCGTTTATCTGTTGTACAGTATAATTAACTTACCGGTTTCACTTTTTTGCCATCAAGTTGATTTTCCCACTTGAGATTGATAGCTGCACCAGCGGCCTGTCCTAGGTCCCCTCGAGACTTCATGGCCCGATATATTTCGCCTGGTTCTAGGTCTAAAATATTTATCATTCAGGAGGTGATAACGCGGGGTAATCTCTGGAAAACTCTACTCTATAGGTGCCGTCTGAACTGGTATAAAGTAAAAACTGAACAACGTCTTATAATGAGTAAGGTGTAGGTAAAACCTTTGCCGGCCGATTGCACATTTTTCGGATTACAGGTTCCATTTCTAAGATACCGGCTTAATCGAAAAACGTGTCTCGAAAAAAAAAACGAAAAATTTGTCTTATAAAATGGTTTTTTTTATATAATCATCTTGGTCGTTATTCAACTTTTACTTTGTACCAATTCAGATGGTGCTAGACTAACATACGTAAAAACTGCACGGTTATCGGGCACCCTAGTACTTATTAAGCCGGTTTTATCGCGGCGATAGTGGCCTAGAACTGCGCAGGGGCGTAGGACGATCTAATACACAATTTCGAAGATCAACTGGATTTATTAGACACGGCCTCGCCATGACGCTATGACGTGAGGGTCTTGCCCGTTAAAACAGTAGACATATTTGGATAAAATGTCAAAAATGTTTTCGTCGTAATACGTCAGATATTGGACGTTAATTCCCATAGAGGGGATAAAGAGATTTTGACATACCTCTTTCTTCATATAAATACTGTTCATCGCGGTATTTTGGACGAAGAAATAGCAGTTGGTATTCTGCCAGCAAAAGACGAAGTTTGGTTCGGTTTCGCTCATCCATCATGCCAAGTAAATCGATATCACCTAATATACATTTGAAATTATCAACGTTTGCTGCTTACTGGGTAGCAATTTTTAAACGCTAAAATTGGAGGGGTATTACTTTAAGTACAGGTTTCTGGTTATAAGGTCAGATCCAAACTATTTTGTTGTGATATCACATTAAATAAGTTTAAACCGAAAGTGAATATGTTAGTGTCTTGGGCGAAAAACCATAATGCCTTAAAGTTATTTTATAAAGACCGTAATTCATTATTTCAATAAATTTACTTTACAGGTAAATTTTGTCTTTTCAGCATAAAATTTGTATTCTTAAAGTTCATTTCAGCAGTGGTCGGCACTCGGGTACCCGTGCTCGGGTATTACCCGAGTTTACCCGTACGCGACACGGGTACGCGTCGGACGGGTAGCCATTTTATTTTAGTCGGGTAATACCAGAGTTAGTCATTTTTGCTTGGGTATTACCCGACTTTTTTCCCGATCTCGTTTTGAGCTCGGGTATTACCCGGCTTTTTTACCCGTGTTTTCCCGCGGGTAACAAACTCGGACGGGTAAGAAAAAAAATCGAATACCGACCTCTGCATTTCAGTTGGTTTATTATACAGTGTAACTGTGCAACGCGTTTCTGTGCATGCGAGAACGTGACGATGGTGCCCTAACGTGATGGACCACTTATGGTTCTTGGAGAAAGTGTCACGTTCTCGCTTCCATAACTTTATAAGGTTTTACAAAAACAATATTTTCCAGAACGTATCGTTGACAAAACCTTATAACATTCGTACTAAAAATACCATAAGACCCTATATGTGCTGGGGTTATTTCGATAAAAAATCACTTACCAAACTTGCGTTGAATGTATAAAATGCCCATGGAGTTGAACAGTTCCTTAAGCACGAGAAAGAAAACGGGATAATATTTCCCGCCGACAAAGAGCGACTCAAGTGAGCACGGGTCAATAAGATTGTTCGAAATGGCATTGGCAATGATTATCGGCGCATTTTCACCCAGATTGTCAAAATCGGCGGCCAGCCAGTTTGTGACGGCCTCCTGCATCGCATCGTGATTCGTCCACTGCTTCATGATCAGCGTCCACTCCTTTGTATGGTCCCGATCGCGACTCGCCTTTTGCAAAATATACTCACAGACCGAGATTTGTGATTTGCGCGGGAGGCGCGACGACGCGAAAATGGATAGCGCCCGATCATCCCCATTTATATAACGCATTGAGCATTCTTCAACCAGCTTTAACGACTCTTCAACGGTCATCTTTCGGCCCGGATTGTCGCTTTCGGCCAGGGGTGAAATGGGACTTGCGCGTGACGGCGAATTCCGAATGGGTGAATAATGGCTATGGTATTATTTTTTAGATTGTACCCAGCATAAAAAAACGTGAATGGCCGAATGTTTTAGGTATCAATTTATTTGTAATTATCATCCTAATATTTATTAAGCTTTTGTCCAAAGTTACGGCCTCTAAAATTGGGTATTCGGAAGGGCCGACAGTCGGCCGCAGACTAGATTCATACGGCGCCCCAAAATCGTTCATAAATTGCGGTAAAAAAAAGTTAGAAAATCTAACATGCATTACGGACCATAATTTATGGTCCATAACCGACTTCCTTAAGGATAATTTTGAAAATTATCCGTAAGAAAGTCGGTTATCATTTCTGATGGCGCATTCACCGTAAATATGTAGTAAGTGAAATAATGATAAATCACGTCTTTACGGCGAATTTTAAATCTAAAAAATGCTAATATTTCTCCGTGGTACTTTCGTAAAAGGTACAACGTATAAAAGGCCACAAAAAAAGTAAAAATAATGGGCTCTAGGGCCCATTAACAAAAAACCTGTTTTAGCTAAATTGTAGAGCCCAAAATATTAGTTTACACATTTTTAAAATAACTTTTTGAGTTCTAAACTTTGGCAAAAACGTTGTACCTTTTCAGATGGTACCTTTTCCGTTTAGTTAAAGCTAAAAGAAACTGTACCTATGGTTATGGTGGTCGATACCGTTTCCATTACGGATTGGCGATTGGCTATTTGGCGAGGCACGGTTTGGCGAGCATCGGCCCGGTGATGAGCGGTTTGGCGAGGCGCGATTTGGCGACTCGCGACGCAGCTGATCCGTTTGATTTCGTCGCAGGTGTTGATTGCGCGCACTATTGACGCGGTCGACGGGGCTAGGCGCATTTAAATTTTGGCCCGGGAAGCCACTGCGCGCTTGATATTGTGGGGGCTGGTATTTAACATGGGAGGAGCCATTCGAGTTGGTCCGGTCCATCATTTGCTGGACATGATGTGGCTTGATAAAATCAGGCATAAATGATTTGCGTTTTGATTCCTCGTCGCTTTTAGAGCCCCCGTTTTGGTCCGGTTTAACCGGGCTTTTTGGGCCACCGGGTCGTACAAAATCATTGTAAGGTCGGCGAATTGGCGACTGATAACGACGAGGCTCATCCGTGAAAGTCTTCGTGATGTAATAGTTCTTCTCATCCCGTCCGGGCTCATCCCGCCCGTTAAAAACGGCGGCTGGCGGTACATAGACCGCGGTCGATGTTTCCTTGCGCCGGGCAACCGGACTTTCATGCTCTTTCTTTGGGGCGGCCTTGGCAAAAAATGCGCATGGCTTTTTCTCTTTGCGGTCGCGTTCTTTCTGAATCTTCGACTGTCCGACTGGCAAAATGGGCGCGGTCAACTTGGTCGGATCCATACTGGTGCCATATTCAGCTCGGATTTCGGAGACGGGGCGCGGGCCGGCGATTTGACGACGCTGCCGCCACTCCCGCCCACGCATATCGATCACATCCAATAGGCGAAAGCGAACGCGCGAGGGCAAACTGGCCGACTCGGAGAAGCGATCGATGCGAATAAAGTACTGATCCATTAAGTTCCGAGCTTTTGAGTGGTCGAGCCGCTCGCCGGACGTTTCTAGGATGGTGACAAGACATTCTAAGGCTTCGGGATCTTCGCGTTTCAGTAAATCCTTTTATGCGATTAATTAAATAATAAAAATGAATAAAAAAAGTCTTTAAAAATCACCAAATTTTAAAACGTCTTAATGTTTGCCAAGTTCGAAATTTAAGGAGCTGGCATGCTTTTAATGGCTTCGAAGTAAAAAACTGAATAGGATTTAACGAATAAAAGGGAATATGAAGAAAGTTTAATTGGTCGAACTTTTCACAATAAATTACTGTACTTGGTCATTTTAGTTCATTTTAAGGTATAACCCGGAGATGGTTAATTGGTCGACAAGAGTTCGACTAATTCACCTTTTGTCAATATCTTATTTATTAATGTTAGATGTTATTCACTTTCTACTTTATATGAATTCATGCCGTGTCTGATAGCCGACTTTTAATGTATAATATAATTAAAACATTGCAGTTGGCTACCAGACACATTGTATATATATATATTGTTAATTTGGGCTAATTTCAAAATCGCATGGCTTGAGACAGGCGTGAACAGTGACTTCTCGAATCAGGGACAGTGAGTAAAGTTCGCCTATGAAGGCACTCAAGCCGAGCAGTTGCCGTTTCTCGCGACTGCCCGGGTCGACGTTGCCCTGTCGACGCGAGTCGAATTCGAATTGCAACTTCTTTAGCAGAATCTTCTGAAACGACGTAAAGACACATCCCTCCCCCTCGTAATTGGGCACCTCCTCATTTAAACGTAGACAAAGTAGGGCATAGAGGCGACAGTATTTTGACTCGTCGACCGCTTTCTCGAAAACAAGCGCGACAATTTGTGTTAGGGCACCTTTGGTAGGTTCCATATAAGAATGTTACAATGTTTATGTGATATCGCGCCATATAAGGGCATTATAGATACTAACAAAAGTTTATCTAAAAAGTACTGTCGAAAGACAATTACCGTCGGCACCGTCCGAATCCAGACAATGTTTTTTTTTGGAGAAAAGGTAACCCGCCAACAGTTTATATATAAGCATACTATAAGCTTTATACACCACATAACCCGTTAAGTTAACACCATGAAACCTCCAAAACTGTTAACATAATGGAATTTTGTTAACATAATATGGTAAGGCGTTTGGTAAAATAATTGGAAATCAAAATTAATCAAATCCCAAAAACGTTAATATAAAGGAATTTTGTTGACATAAGGGTTGGTAAGACAACGGGTTATGTGGTGTACTGATATATAAAATGGCCTGACATTGCCCTCCAGAAAACACATTATTCTGATTCCGACGGTGTCATACGGTCCATGCTCAAAAACTTGTGTAATGTGACCCCCGGGGTGAAATGACAACTTTGAAAATCCAATTTCTGAAATTAAATGTCGAAAAATTTTATTTATGTCACGAATCCTAATTTCCGAATTCAAACTCGGATTTGAGGCCGAGCAAAACATAAATTCAACCAAAATTGCTCGTCCAAATGCAGAAAGTTCATTTCTCAACAGATTGCACGAAAAAAATAACCCGCGGGTACCCGTAGATTTAACCACCTAGTCTGTGGCTCGTTAGCAAGATTGTCACAGTCTTATTTGGACCCTACCTTTATGGCCTAGGTCAAAGTGGCTGACCTCGTTGGTAAGCTTCTGGAAGTTTTCGGGCGTAAGCTTATTAAGAATTGATCGGACCCTTCTTGTGAATTGATCTCCGGCGTTTCCCGCACCGGTCTAAAACGTGAAATTAATAATTCAGTAGGTTTGTTTTGATACAGGTTTGTCGCCTTGTCTG
>SCLG01000351.1:0-19901 GCA_004367875.1 Oikopleura albicans | reverse complement strand
TCAGAAATTGATTTGGGCCACCAGGGCCCCCTAGAGAGTTGTTTGAAATCTCAAACCTACGCAAAAAAACACCGTCAATCGAATTTTCTCGAAAAGTTAAGGGGGGGTCACCAATACCCGTTTTGCCTTACGGGGCCTCCAAATGCCTTAAATCGACGAAAAAAGCAAGTTGCGTGACTACATACACGCACTTCCCCCTGGGAGTTAAAAGAGTTCCTTATCACGCCCTCGCCTTGATAGGAATTTTTCCCAGAAAATATGTAAGTGTCACTAAACGCAGATTAGAATAAATTTGCGTTCTGTTTCTGAATTGTTATGGTGTGATATATTCAAGGCTTAAAGGTCTATTTTGTTGTAAACTAAAAAAGACGCCATATTATGTTGGCATAAAGTCATGTTTTATGTTCATCATGTCGCATCACGATCACATTCTGATCATCAGAACGACTTCGATTAGGAGGCTGATAATACTGCATTTTTTTTTAACTCTCACGCATTAGGGTGAGTCAGGTTGTCCGGAAAATAATATGAAACTTTTACAACAAAAAACGTATACGCACTTATTTTAACAATTTGCAGTTATGTTATCACATTTTGCGAACTTTTTATGTTACCATTGTTGATTAAGGTCATTTTAGAACCAAATTCTTAGAAAATGCACTTTTATCCAGTAAAAAATGTTGAAACTATAATATTTCCTGTTACAGACCTTACTTTCATAACAGGCGCTTCTAATTTATCCCATAGTAACCCAATGAAGGGCGTTAATTTTATAACGGCCTCTTTTTTCAGAACAGAAAACGGCCATTATGCAAACAATGACTGTATATAAATTTCGTTAAATTTCAACCATAAATTTGTAAAAATAGTGTTTAAATTACAAAGCAAGCCCGCACCGGTCTGACCCACAAAAATGAGTTTAAAACGTATCGCGCGTAAACACTTAGATAATAATATTTATTGTTTGGGAAAAGAAAATGAAAACTGAAAGAAAATGAAAACTGAAAGAAAATGAACTTGGTCCGTTTTTTCTAAGTTGTTTAAGAGAAACGACAGGTGTTGAACTTACATTTTTTAGTCAAGAACGGTGCGGGGTTAAGTGCATTCTGAGAGACGAAAAAAATATAAAGCACTTTTTTATGAAAATGAGGCTACAATCGAAGCATGATTTGTAGTTTAAAGAATACTGCCTATTATTTATACTAAATCAGGGTTCTCTAGAATCTAGCGTTTTCAGACTGATTTTTCTAATGTACCTCTGGATGTGCACGTTTTTCGGAAATGGACGATGATTTCTGAAAAACGTGCACATCAAGAGGTACATTAGGACAAAATCAATCCGAAAAAGCTGCACAATTGTCTGCAAAAGCAGTGCACATCTAGAGGTATTTACAAATTTTCGTAAAAAAAGCGCACATCTTGGAACCCCAGACTGTAGTTACAAAATCCCTTATTTTCAGTTATGTTAACAAAAATATATTTATATTTTTGTTAACATAACTGAAAATAGGGGATTTTATAACTACAGTCTGGGGTCGCTAGATGTGCGCTTTTTTACGAAACATTTGCACTTTTTGAAACAGCAAAAAAAAACGTTAGTTCTTCGTACATACCACTTTACTGTTGGGGCGATATATCATATGTCGTTCTGGCTCCGGTTGAAAAAATTAAAAACGCCGTTTTTGGGGGGGTTATCGGACTTGACCTCTGGAAATTTCTGCGAAAAATTCAGGGAAAAGTCTGGAGAAAGCGTGTAGTATGTTGAGTTCTCTCACTCTCTTGATTTTTTCTGTTGTTTCCTTGTAAAAAAAAGTGGGCAGGCGCAGAAGCAAAAAAAGCGAGAATTTTTAACGGTTTTTTTTTGGTTCGGTAAAAAAAAGTTTGAAACTTGCTTCTCTGCGCCTTTATGACTAAACTCTTTTTTTTTTCTTCGGGCGGAATGATTAGCGTGATCGACCACGGTGAATAATAGAAGCAGTGATGGCGATTGGCTGAGCGTGCAACCAACCCGCCCAATCAAATGCACGCTACCAGCACGCGGATCAAATATTCCCTTTCAGCTTGATCAATATCGACGGCACGCAAGTCTCACATTGTACCTCCTTTTTCATTGTTTTTGTGCCGAGTTATTTTTTTTCTTGTTTTTTTTTTACTTTTTTAGATTTACGCCAGAAAAGCAAAAAAAAAAAAATATAATTTATTGCACGCGTGCACGAACGGAGCCTATTGTATGGAATAGAACATTTTTAACATGGAATTTTCTACAATTTTATTTTTAACGCAGCATTTTGATTTTGACGTTGCATCGCATATTGATCAAAATGAACTCAAATTTGAGTTCAACTGAGTTCATAAACTATTTTTTATATATTTTTACAAAAAAAAAAACAGTTCAAGGTGAAGGATAAAAAATCACGCAAAGCTCACATTGTTCCTCCTTTTCATTATATTTGTGCCGAGTTATTTTTTAAGCATTTTGAGTTCAACTGAGTTCAAAACTGTCAGACATATCTTTATAACCGTATGGCTAACAGGTTTTGAACTCACGTTTTTTACAAAATACAGTTCAAGGTTTAAAGAAAAATATAAAAAAAATCACGTCTCAGATTGTACGTCCTTTTCATTGTTTTGTGCCGCGGTATTCCAAGTTATTTTTTTCTTGTCTTATTTTTTTTTAATTTTAGATTTGCGCTAGATACGCAAAACATGTACATGGGGTTGGTTATAAGGTCTGAGATTGTGTGCTTTATATGGAGGTCGGTATAGGTTCCCCATATAAAAATGCACTTAATGTATTATGCAGCATAACATGCTAATTTTTCCCTATGACCTTATAACCACCCTGTGCATATTTTATTACACGCCTAGATTACAAAGCGCAAATAGTGAGCCCAAAGTTTGGAATAGAGTTTTTTTTTAATTTTGAGTTTAATTAACTTTTACGAGTCCAACTGAGTACAAAAACAGTCGTACGATATAGAAAAAATTTTTGTCAACCAAATATTTACGACTACGATTTTCTAGTAACATTTTCTGGTTGTTTGCAAAATATATATATGATATAGATCTTGGAGGAAATTGTTAAAGTAATAGTATTTTTTTTCGTAAAATTTGAAATGTGTTTCATTTTGTGACGTTCTCGCTTGTTACGTTATCGCTTCCACGACTGTAAACCAACGAATATCAAAAATTGCTCATAGACGGGACTAGTCGATTTTCATAACATGGTCAGCCAAAAAAATGAGTTTTTGTTTGTTTGAAAAATAGCCCCAAAACCCACAATAAAACAGTTGCGAGCTAATTATCACGAATCTTCTCCTACGAGTTAGTATCCCTTTGGGAGTTAACCGCCAATGGTCTGTACGGTTACAGCATGATAACAAATATTCACTTTCAGATAGATCAATATTGTCGTTTTTGAGTTATTTCAGCCACTTTTTTGTGTTCAAAATCAATATGTAACAGATGGCTTACCTGGTGCCGATTGCGGGTTGCGACCCAAGGACGGGCCTCCCGCTTTTCCACCAATTTAGATGACAGCTTAATGACTGAAAATTAATTATTTAGCTATTGATTTTGACACTATTGGAGTATATTTTTTGTTGCTGAAAAAAATCTGGTTTGTTTGGGTAATATAAATTTTTGACGACATGAATCAAAATAATCGTTGATTAGTAATCAGTGTTGGAAAAGTGAGGGGAATTTGAATAAAACGCTTGTCTTTTTTTGCATTTGATTATTGGTGAATTACAAATTTAAATGCAGTAAATAGTTTTGAGATGGCAAAAACCAAATACAGTTTTTGCTTCCAATAGGGACGCTGCCGATAGGGGCATTTTTGGCGACAAATATGTCCGAAACGTCAAAAATGGACTCTTTACAAATGATAATTAGCTTCAATAGCTTTTATTATTATTATTTTTTTTTTTTTTGATAAAAATATTGAATTCTAACTTTTCGAGCCTCTGAAAAAAAATCACTAGCAGTTATTTGCATTTTTAACTGTCTATTTTTGGGATCCATAATTAAATTTTTTTTATAGAATACTATATTTCTATTGCACGTAAATGTAAAAAAATATAAGGGTGCTTCAATAATTAATCGTGCTCAAATTAATAAATTAATTGGTGGCCAAAAAAGATGATCATTGTCGTCAAAAAGTGTGTAATACAATTTGGAAAGATGTGTACCCGATTTTTTTTTTCTAGATCAGCAAAAATTTTCGAACCCTACCTTCGGTTGAGCAAATCGTTTGGGAATGTGTATTTGAGGCTCGGGCTGCTTACAAATGTTCGTTTCTCTAAATGAAGTCAAAATGAAAAAAATGTGGGGTTTAATTTTCAGTAAAAAAAAATCCACGAAAAAAATGCTTAGCTCGACGATTACCTGTAAAATTGAATTAAATGCTCATGTGGTGAATCTGTATCCACTCTAGCTATTCTCTATTAGCTCCTTTGGGTTGAAGTTGCACAGAACCGGAAAATCTTAACCAACCAAAAGCGGGCCCGCGACGTCCTTGGGGCAAGTAAGGAGCGAAAAATGATAAAGAAAAAACAAGAAAAGACGGGCGGAACAAAACGCAGAAAATATTTGACGACGATTTTTAGTTCAATTTTTTTTCGCAAATTGTTAACGCGTCAAAGACGTCCTATTTTAAGGGTAAAAATAAAAGGCGCAACCTAAAAATCTTTAACCTCTGAACATATGTGACGAAAAATCAGCCACACGTGCATTAAAACATGATTTATTCCAATGACTACATTTACAGTAAAGGTTCTCTAGATGTGCATTTTCGATGTTCCAAAAAACGTGCACATCTAGAGAGGCATGCACATCTAGAGAGCGCACATCTAGAGACCCCTGACTGTAGTATTTTTACGATTTTTGTTACTTAAAGTAAACATATCAGTTAAAACGAAAAGTTCTCAATATTTAATTAAATTCAAACAGCATTGTTAAATAAAAAAAATGATGTTATTTCTGAAGGCCACTAGGGAAGTCTCGTTTTTATATTTATTTGATTACATATTATGATAACACTTGACGCTTATTGGCTAAGAAATGATTAATTCCTCTTATGATAAAAGTGATAAGATTCAGCGCAATTGTTTTTGCCACTACACAAAAGCTGTTTGAATTTAAATGACGAGAACTTTATGTACAAGGGGAAGACATGATATGGGACAACGTAATCAGGGACGCTTGTGCTTAATAAGAGATGCACGTGCTAAATCAGGGACGCTTTTTATCGTATAGCCTATACTGTATACTGTAGCCTATGTTTCACCACGGTTTTTCGTAGAAACCGCAGGAAAACATCTTTATTTGGACCAATAAATTATTTTTATAAAAAGCGTCGCTGATTTAGCACGTGCATCTCTTATTAAGCACAAACGTCCCTGATTACGTTGTCCCTGTACATAAAGTTCTCGTCATTTAAATTCAAACAGCTTTTGTGTAGGCTATACGTGTATTATCGACAAACGTTTTGCAATTAAATTAATGGTTGGCCAAACAAATACACTTCAAATTTACTTTTACAAATCAAAATAATTTGATTGACTCAGTTGTACTAGACTATTGGGATCATGGCTTATCTTGGCTTAGCTTAGCTTTTTTGGGCTAAGCCAAGCTAAGCCAAAAAAAATATATCTTACATTAGCTAAGCTAAACTTTTTCTAGCTTACATAAGCTAAGCAAAGCGTAAATTTTGGCTCACATGAACTTAACTGAGCTAAGTCAAACCATTTGTTGGCTAGGGTATTACTTGAAGCCGGGTGTGCATCACTTGGACAGATTACCCACTTGGACAATAGCTGACTAGGGTGTTCGCGCATTTACCCACTTGGACAAACTTTTTCCCACTTGGACAAACTTTTTCCCACTTGGACAAACTTTTTCCCACTTGGACAAACGTTTACCCATTTGGCCAAACGTTTTCCCATTTGGCCAAACGTTTACCCATTTGGACAAACGTTTTCCCACTTGGCCAAACATTTACCCATTTGGACAAACGTTTTCCCACTTGGCCAAACGTTTTCCCATTTGGACAACCCTAACCCTATCCCTGACCTTAACCCTAACCTTAGCCCTAACCCTAGCCCTCACCCTAGGCCTAACCCTAGCCCTAGCCCTAGCCCTAACACTAGCCTGACTCCTTTTAAGAGGTTTTATTTGACTAAAATTTTCCCATTAAAGCTTTTAGGCATTGATTAAAATTAGGGTTTTAAAATTAGGGACCCTAGTCAGCTACGTATTGTCCAAGTGGGAAATCTGTCCAAGTGATGCACACCCCTTGAAGCCAAGTCAAAGTATTTTTAGAATTGCATTTAAGCTAAATATTCGAGCTAATAAAATTTTGGCTCGTATTAGATAAGCCAAGGTAAGCCAAAATATAAACCGACTTTGCCGAGCTCTGATTGGTTTGATTAAATAACGGACAGGTGCTTAATAAGGGGCGGTTTTTCAAATCAGCAAAACGTCCCTTAGTATCCCCCACCCTCCCCCGTACGGCAAAAATATTTCTTACATTATTAATCACGAGCCGTGTAGCATTGGTTTAGGGCATGTAATAATCGTAAACATTTATTAATAATAAACAATTATAAATAATAATTTTAAGTTATTAATTTAATTTGATTGACATACAATATAAAAAATGGCATTTATAACATACTGAGACAATTTTTCAATGTTCTATACATTCTGTGTCCATATTACGTTTTTATATACCACTGTGCTCAGTGGTTAATGTCTTGGAAGACGCATAACTGGCATGTTCAAACTGAAAAACCAAAAATCGCGCGATACGACGCGATGCTCTAATTTTTTGTGTATAGGTCAATTTCAACCTGAAAAAAACAATGAGCGTATTTTCAGAGGGTGCACGGGGGTGCAAAAACCTCAATTTTGAGGTTCAAGGTCAAAAAACGAGTACCATACTTTAATCCTTCATTTTTGGTAGGAAAAACATTTTTTTTAAAATATTTTTTTNCATGTGAAAAGACTGTAGTGACGAGTTTGTTTGCACTATTGCACGAAGACTTAGAGCTGAAATGATATTGACTTTATTTAAATTGTAAATTGGGCGTAATGAATGAGCCTAGTGTACACGCGTGATTAATGTTACGCGTCTTTAATATTTTTCTATCAAAAATAATTCCCAAAACATTAAAATGCTATAAGAAATAAATACTTCCATAACAGTAAAGTTTAAACTCAGGTTAAAAAGCCAGAAATATGATATTACAGTCCTCGTCCCCAAATCGGCAAACCCTAAACCGGCAAGAATACCCCAAATCGGCAAGGATTTTTTTTCCTTTTTGTTGCCGATTTGGGGACGAGGACTGTAGATAATATCTAAAAGATATGAATCGTAAGTTGCGTTGCAATAGTTTTATAAAACATTAAAAAACTCTAAAGGTCAATTGTCTACATGGTTAAATGGTTAGGACTCTGGACTTTCACTCCGGCGATCCGGGTTCGAATCCTGGTTAGCCATCATTTTTTTTTCATTTTCTAAGCAAAATTGATGATTCAGACCCTTTTTCGTAATTACGGGAAATATTGATGCTATGAATTTAATTCGAAAACCATCAAATTCTACAGGCCTGAAAACCTATCTGACAAATTTTCAGCGAAATCTGAGTACTTTGAAAAATCAGTTTGAACATACCACGCATAACGATATTCTTTGCAATCATAAGATAATTAAGACGTCCGAGTGCTTTGATTGTCTGATTATTTAGGGCGTATCTGTTATTTACATTGATTTTTTGGTTCAACCTGGAATAAAGACTTTTTTCATACGTCTATCGTTATTAAGAACATTAAATATTCTGTCTATTGGGCTTATCCAAACCGGTCATAAATTATGACAAGGAGATGCAATGCGTATCATACAGCGTCTGGAAAAGACGCTAAACAGACCTAAAGCGCGATTGGGATGAAAGCAAACTGAAATGGTTCGTTCTGAATTTTCAATCGTGGCTCATTATTAGCCACCAAAATCCCGTATCACTATCCCGCCTTACTGATATGACTGGAAATTCCAGTCTGGATTTGTAATCCCACCAATGGCGTATTAATAAACTGTTATTATTTGAATATTTAAAAGATGTATTTTCGGTCAATACAGTGTGTCCGTGAGGTGTTTTGGTGCTCGTACGCAACGATAGAATTATTGTAGCGGTTCTGATTGGCTGTTTTGGCGTTGCGGACCAAGTTGCCCGTATTTTATTGGATATTCTGAAGAAGGGTGACAATTCAGAACGAACCATTTCAGTTTGCTTTCATCCCAATCGCGCTTTATTTACTAACAAATTTGATTTTGTAAATATTACATGTTAAATTGTGACCAATTAAGTGCAATACTCTACATGTACGTCATTATGTTTCCATCGTCATCTTTCAAAATTTCCTCTTGGTCCCATTGTCTTTCACTTTTTTTCCGGACGTTTTCCAGCTTACCCGTAATTCCAGTTTATTTGCGTCATCTGAGCTATTATCTGGCGAAATTACGGTATTTAAAAAAATACGGTATTTTCAAAAAATGAAATGGTAACTGGTCAGAGCGTAGGGGAAAGCAAATGTTTTACTATTAAAAACAATATACAGTCCCGACCTTCCAATTGTGCAATTTGCGTTTCCGAAAAACGTGCACAATTGAGCAGTCGTGCACAATTGGGCAGTCGTGCACAATTGGGCAGTCGGACAAGATGGTCCGCATGATAACTCGATTTAATTTTCATTTTTTTGTTTAACTGGTTTATCAGACGACTTTTTAGATTTAATATTCGAATTCAGCTCGCAAAATCCTTCCATATAAGNAAAAAAAAGTTTCCTACGATGTTTTGAGCCATTTAGGTACACAGAATTCATTAAGTTAACCGCTGAAAACGAAAAAAAAAGAATAATGAGCCAAAAAAGTTTGCCTGATAAACCAAAAACTGCACATTTCGAGAGTCGTTTGCAAAACTTCGGTCCGAAAAATGTGCACAATTGGAAAGTCGTTTGATCAAACTTGGGTCTGAAAAACGTGCACAATTGGGCAGTCTCGTAAATTTTCCAAAAAAAGTGCACAATTGGGCAGTCGTGCACAATTGGAGGGTGCACAATTGGAAGGTCGGGACTGTAAAACAGTTTATGGTTTTGATTTATTAAAGGCTGAATCCGTACTGGCAGAGATACTGTATACGAGTTTTATTATTGTTATTCTGTGTTTACAATGATTTTGACGGGATCCTTATGGAAAAATTTCCAATGAAGCTAAAAAAACATTTTCGACAATTTACTTTAGGTTTTTCCTTGAGTATGGAGGCAAAACTTTTTATCAAAATAATAATAATAGTATCAGAATCAACTGGTGAATCACAACAATATAAAACTGATTATTAAACCAGAAATGACCGATGGGACTGTAGCAAACGAGTCTAAATCTGGCAAAACGGTTGTGGTGGGCATAAGTGGATTATACGGGTGGTAACATTGAAAGTCCGCATTTGCGCCGTCCCAGCAGCACTTGGCAATGCGTAAACATTCCTCTTGGGTGGTTGATATTTCTCCACATTGGTCGCGATAATTAACATTAACGGCGGCGCATTTCTCTTGTGGTCGCACAATTTGACACACAAAGGGCAACGGCTCACCTGTACATGATTTTGTGCGCCATAACGTAGTCGATTCCGCCATTGTACATTGTTTGCTACCCACAGAAGGCTGGCCTTACATCAGGTTTGGTATGTTTGCACGTGATGGGTACTTTCGCTACCACACATTTGGTCGCGAAATGGTGTTTTAGGCAAGGTTCCGCGACCATTTTTTACACCCAAAAAATAGTGACCGCGAAACTTCACACAAAACATCATTTCGCGACCATAAATAAAATTTACGCAGTTAACCATCCAATATTGCGCAAGTTGCAGTTAACCGTCCACTTTTTTCATATTTGGTAGACGGTTAACTGCGCACCCTGTGTAATTAGTTTTTACTTTGATAACCAAAGTTTTTACAATTTTTTCAACCATGACCTGGTGCCCAATTGGTGAATGATGACGGAGAGCCGTCACTCCATTGGAAATTTCCAGTTTGAGCATCGTGAACATAACCAATCCAGTAACTTTCGTGACCACCAACGGCCGGCGCAACCACTTGTTGCCCTCTAGTAGCTTTTTCAGCATTATGAATTGTGACCAAATCGCCACCATTATCTTCGCGACATACTTGTCTGGCTGCATTGAAATCTTTTATTTGGTCTATTGTTTTTATACAGTGATGTCCTTTTTACGGATTAATTGTTTTATGGGTATGAGCTTACTTAACCAGATTGGGAAATAAAATTGTAAATTATGGTCGAAAAGCATTTAAAAGTTACTGTAGCATTACAAAATTCACGGTTTCAAATATCGTTGTAAAATTGACTCTTTTAGACGGACACTTGATAATTTAGTTTTGTAAGCAGGGCATTATTGAAAAAATGCATTTTACCGTTATTTTCAGCTAGGAAAACTTTAGAAAGAACAATTTGAGACCATGAAAACCTATGTTCCAAATTTCTTGAAAAACGGAAATTGTGACCTTTTTCATACAACCGTCTGGCTACCGAAAATTACGGGAAATACCGCCAATGAAATTTACAAAAATGTGGTCCTAGCTGAGTTTTTATACGCTATAAAAGAAGGAACCCTTGTTATACCTTACCGACAAAAAAAGTCATTTTTCAACTTATACGGTTTTATAAATCCGATCCCCTTTAGTACCATCAGAGTAGACATCGGCACTTTCAAACCAACCATTATCTTCATCACAATCAATATAGTCTCCCCGATGATCAGGCTCCGGAGTAATCAGATAACTGGCTTTGCACAAAAACGACATAGAATCAGCGCAGTCGGCCGCATGCCACAGACCATCAATGCTTAAATAAGCACATGTTTTGACGGCGGCAATAGTTGCCGGTTCTCCACTTGCCCATTGCGTATACGTTGTTAATGAGGCCGAATGCTCCCAGTCCCAAGAAGAGCCGCTTTTCACGAATCCGATCCAAAGGCCTTTTCGGTTGCCGAAATTGGTGGAAAATCCACTTTCTTCGGTGTACGTGAGAGCGGCGGCAAGATTATTTTCGTATTCATCCTAAATTGTTTTTTTAATATTATGAGAGTTAATTTAAGTGATTTGTTTGACTAACCTGAATGGTGACTAAAAAACCTTCATAATTTGGTCCAACAGTACGTCCAAAATCTTGACATTGCTTAGTGGCGTCCTCTTGAGGGTACATTTGATAACTAAATTTATAACAACTTTGATCGTAGGCAAAGGATCCTTCCGGACAACTAATTTCTTGCTCGTCGCTTGCATCAGTACCTGTATTAAAATCTGGAAGGGACTTAATGCAAACATTTACAAATTATATTGGTAGAGTTTTTATAATAGTATTTAATTGTTATGGGCCTAAAGGACCTATTTATTTAAAAAAAATGTTTTGGTCATATTCGTAAAAAAATTGGGTGAATAAAATTCATAAAAAGTCCGAGGCGAACTCTAGAATTTTTCGAAGGTCAATTTTATTTTGACCTTCGAAAATTTCTAGAGCCCTCTACAGACATTTTATGAATTTCATTTTTTCACTTTTTTTCACTAACTTTTTGAGTTCTAAAATATGGCCAAAACAAGTTTTTAATAAATAGGCCACAATAATTAAATACAGTATGCGAAAAAAAACTTAATCGTACGGAACTGGGTCGTATGAGATATAAAATGTGTTTTATATTAATAACCGGTTTTCTGGTACTACCGGTTGGCCCAACCGGGTTGGGGTATCTACAGAAGTTCATTGCCATAGCGAGTTTAGTGTTCTCACAATTTAGTTTCCGGCTCATGCCAATCTAAAAAAAACTATCATTATCAACCCTAATCTTTGTCAAACAACGTGAAAATCTGAAAATGTCTCCGAATTACCCAGTTATGTACATAAAATCCCAATCTTGTGCAACAGAGCAAATGAATGGTAATTGTTCTTTGGAGCCATTTTCGGCAAACCACTGTCCCGGTTTATTTGTCGAACTTGCTCCATGGTGTCGACAAGCACAATAATCCCATCGATAAGAAGGATCAATAGTATAGCACCATGATCCACCGGGTTCACCGTCCGGATCGCGACAGTAGTTATGATCGCCTAAACGCTTTCAATATTTTGGATTTGTTAATTAAAATTCACACAATCAGGGTACACAGTCAGCGTACAGGTAGTTAGGGTAGACAGTAAGGGTGCCACTCACCTAAGCCAGCATCGGGGTAATTCTCTGGTGTTCGACTATGACCATGAGGTTCTTGCGAAGTCCACTTTTGACATGTACGCCCTGTAATATCTTGACTTATTTCACCACGGTAATCGACGTCCAGATGTCCATATGAATTTTCGGTACAATCTGGGAGTTTTCGTGCTAAAAGTTTTTGTGTATACTTCAAGTCAATTTTAATCGCTTAAACACAAATATTAACAAAACTTACAACAAGCACAATAATCCCATCGAGGACCGTCAGTAGTATAGCACCAGGCGCCTTTAACCAGGGCTCGGCAAAAACCTGCCGGTTTCCCAAATAAACAGATGGCTGGGCAGTTCGACATGCCAGCTCATTTTTTATTTTTGTAGCTAGAGAGGCCAGCACAGCTTATTTATGTTTTTGTGTTCGACAAGACAGCTCAGGGCAGCTCATTTTCATTTTTGAGCTCAACAAGCCTGTCCAATCCAAACTAATTCATTTTGTTTTTAAATTATGCCAAGCCCTGCCTTTAACCTCACCATCCGGATTTCGACAATAATTATGGTCACCAAGGCCCCCATCTGGAAAATTTTCAGGCGTTCGATTATGCTCATTGGGGGATTGAGAGGTCCATTCTTGACATCTGTAGCCACCCACGGTTGTGCTGATTGTACCACGATAGCTCCCCGGTAAATAGCCATATCCGTTTTCAGTGCATGGTTCTTGACCAGTTGAACTGTGCTCATTCCAGGCCATTTTTGCTAATTGTTCATATTTGCTATCATCGTCTTGTCGAGTTGGCATACCAGGTCCCTTTCTGTTAGGTTTAACTTTTTTGTGTTTTAGTTTTGTCGGTTATGTGTTAAATAAAAGTATGGACAATTGTCGACGTTTTGTGTTCAAGGGTTTAAGAAAAAAAAGTTTAAGTTAAAAACCATGACCAGTTTGTGTACGTAATGTGTGATCCGTCAACCCAATGAAATACACCATCTTGAGCCGTTGACATTAATCCAATCCACACCTCTGATCCGTAATTTTTCAACATGGCTGTCAAAAACTGAGTGTATTGAGGAATGAAAAGCGTCGCCAATGTTGCTTGAGATTGTAGCTCTGTACCAGGGATACAAATTACAATCACGAAATTACAATCACGAAATTACAATCACGAAATCACAATCACGAAATCACAACCACGAAATCAAAATCAGAAAATCATCATTACAAAACACAATCACGAAATCACAATCTCGAAATTACATTCGCGAAATCACATTTATAAAGTCACAATCACAAAATTACAATCATAACATCACAATCACAAAATCACAATGGCAAAATCAAAATCACAAAATCACAATCAAGAAGTCATAATGCGAAAATCACAATGAGAAAATCACAATCACAAGATGACAATCCAGACATTTTCCAATCAAACACGGTTCACATTTTGTTACTATGATTTTTTTAAATTTTAGTGTGATTGTGATTCAAACTAATGTCATTTTGTGATTTTTTAGTTTGTGATTTTGGCGTGAATCGGTCTTTGGCCGATATCACACTTTTTTTTTATATCCCTGCCCTGTACAATAAGAGCTCGCCTGATTCCAGCTTTTTAGCGAATCAACGATTTTAAAACACCCTTTGCCAAACTTAATCCAGCCTGAGCGGCAATTTCCAACAGTTGTCCATCTATCGATTTGCGTAATTTTACTTGGTTGATCTTATCTACGGATTTTATCATTGGGATTTTATATAGGAACTATCTGTAAAAACTGGGGTATTTCTTTTTATTTCTATAAAATTTAAACCATTAAATCCCAACAATATATACATACGCTGACCAGTTTCAAACGGCGCACAATATTCAAATCAACATAAATTATCATAATATTATTGGGATAACTTATACGGTAAAGCCTATACCGTATGGCCCATACGGTATGGGCTATACCCTTTGTATATCCAAGAAATTTTAAAATATCACTCATTGCTAAATCTAATAAAACAATCTGTCGTATGGAGCAATTATCATGCTCTAATTCACAAGAAGATTTATATGTTGAAAACAAATGTACATTTTACAGATGACCGGAAGTGAACAAAAGTAACCGGAAATATAAAAAAAATGTCAAAAGAAAAAAATCAGCCAAGTTAATGAATGAAGAGGAAAATTATGTTGATTTTAAGAATTAAAAGATCTAACCGGTCAAAAATTTAGTTGGGGCCCCCAACTTGGGGGTTAAAAACACCTTATTTCTAAAATTACGGTTCAAATAATAATTCTCGCCGATGAGTAGAACTTTTTGTCATTTTTTCTATTTGACCGATATTTAAGCGGTTATTAACGGTTTTTCGTCATTTTTTTTTGTGTTCTACCTAAAAGTGGTCTTTTGTTAGTCAAAAGTTGATTTATCGCACTAATTATAAATAATAAATTATAATAATAATTATTATAAATTATAATTTATAATGTATGATAATCAGTAGTACGGAAATTTCAAAAAAAATCCTACACTGTTAAATAACTTTGACAAACGAAGGCAGCTTGAATAGTACACTTTTCCGATTTCCACTTTCCGTCATTAGCTGCATCTGCTTGGGAAAACTTCATCATTGCACAGTTAGTACTGTCGGAAAGATAACGATATAAGACAGACTAAAACAAATTAATTTTTTTTAACTTCTACACACAAATCTCATTGTATTCATTTTCTAAATGTGTTCCTAAACCTNTTATCAAAAATTTTTCGTGGGGTGAGAAGTCTACGAGCCGCCAGTGTAACTAGCTCACCGTCTGTGGTACAGAGACGTTTCCGATTCGACCTCACGTGCATGATTTTCCCATATGTATTTGAGTCGCAATTCATAAATTATGAACTGTAATTTAATATGTAACATATTATATGTGAGTTTTTTTGTATACATGTACATGTATACATGCCACTACTAATACTGTAATGAAACATCAGTAAAGATTCACTAAGATCCTTAACAGTCATGCTCATATTGGGTAGCTAGCTACCCATTTTCACTTTATTTCTAAATAAAAAGAGAACGGCCTGTGATAATAAAAAAACGGACAACGGATTTGAAATCAAACAAAATTTTTACGTTTTTATATGGGAGAAAAATATTTTTTTTTTAGAAAATTGTTTTTACGTTTGGGTCCGTGGAGGACGAGGGTTAAGGTTCAAAATCACCCCAGTAAGAGAAGAACAGGGTTTCAAAATAAAATAATAATCAAAAAAATCCCTTCATTGTTTGGCGCGCTAGAGAAAATTGGGTAGCTAGCTACCCCAGATGTGCATGACTGTAAGTAAACTCGATGCGCATGACTATTAATTACGAGAAAATCCACGCCATTTATTACAATAAATGTTATTTATTACAATTTATTACAACACATGTTATTTTATTTCAGATATTTGTTAAACACGTACCCGGTACGTGACGTACCGTACGTCGTACCGCACTTACACATTTCATCAGTACTATAGTCTGCGATTAATGTTTAAAACTACCAAGGAATCGTTTGTAGGTATAATATTACTTTGAAATCATCGTATAGTACGTAAGAGACTATTTTCAATTCCAATGTCCATTTGCTGTACTGTATGCAATATCGCCCCACGGAATTTCACCAACGCCCCAATTTATCGATGGAAGCTTTCAATCGAACTTTCGTTGTTAACTTAATTAATTAAATTAATATTTAAGAAACACATGTAGAAAAGTATAGTGGCCTAATAATTTAATAATCAAACCTGACTGATCGGGCGACAACTTTTAACTGTCTGTGGTTTATAGAACACTTTATCTCCCAAGGGTCACAGATTATTCGCAAATAGTGATTTATGGGTATTCAAACATGCTGAATCCAGCTAGACCAAAATAAATTTAGCCAGATGTCTCCAAAGTCATCTCAGGAAGACTTTCAGCAAGTCCCTGTGGCAAGGAAATTTTTTCTAACTTGAATTTAGGGCTAAAAACCTGCGAATTTAGAAAAATCCTGAAACATGTGTCGACTAATTTCGCCTGAACTTGCTTTCAAAGGCTTTTATATGTTCCGGTCTCCAAAGACTATCGGAAGATTGCTGTGATTACTCTCAGAGCTTTGTATTTCAAAATTTTCAAATTCGTTAAAACTTACCGAAATGCATTTATTTTTACTGCTGAGATTATTAATAATACCAAAAATAATCTGTGTAGTCTTCAAGAACTATAGGAAGACTCTCTGTGAAAAAAAAAATAAGTGCTCAAAATTGACTAAATAAAAAAAGTAAAGATTTTTGTGATCATACTTTTTACTATGTTGTTTATATGTTATTGTTTTGTTTATATTTTAATATTTTGTTTGTTGTTATTTGNGCTAAAAACCTGGGAATTAGGGAAAATCCTGAAACACGTGTCGACTAATTTCGCCTGAACTTGCTTTCAAAGGCTTTTATATGTGCCGGTCTCCAAAGACTATCGGAAGATTGCTATGATAACTCTCAGAGCTTTGTATTCCAAATTTTTCAAACTCGTTAAAACTTAACGAAATACATTTATTTTTACTGCTGAGATTATTTATGATACCAAAAATAATCTTTTAGGTCTCCAAGAACTATAGGAAGACTCTCTGTGAAAAAAAATAAAAAGTGCTCAAAATTGACTGAGTAAAAAAAAGTAAAGATTTTTGTGATTTTATCATATTTTTTCTTATGTTTTATATCATATAAATTATATGTTGTTGTTTTGTTTATATTTTATTTTTTTTGTTTGTTGTTATTTGAGTAGAACTAACGTATCACATTTTCAATGCATCGAGCGTGCGCCGCCCGGGTGGAGGGTTTTCTCACTTTCTCGTATTTAACCCCCCACACCCGCAAAAATCAGTCGCTTCAGCATGAGCTAAAAATGAGTAACAGATTTCGGTTTTATTTGGGCTAGGCCAGAGACGATGATACATATGGCAAAATGTCAAAAAAAAAATCAGCCAACTCTATATATATATATATAATAATAAATGGGTAAAATTATCACATTGTCCATCTGTTAGTCTTTGGAAATCACAATACCTTATTTTGACTAAAAATGTATTCCATAGCTGAAAAAACGTTTGTAAAAATTTAGGCCGTTTGTGAGCACTTTTTCAAAATTCCACATTTTTCACAGGACCTATCTGATAGTTTGATAGTCTTTGAAGATTTCAATAGTCCGAAATGACTTCATAAATCACTACGTTGCTCGAGAGTATGTCTGTAAACTAAGTTTAGGCCTTTTCTGAGCAGTTTTTCAAAATTTAACAATTTTTCACAGGACCTATCTGATAGTCTTTGGTGATTTCAATAGTCCGATATGACTTCAGAAATCACTACGTTGCTCGAGAGTATGTCTGTAAACTAAGTTTAGGGCTTTTCTGAGCACCTTTTCAAAAATTCACATTTTTTCACAGGACCTATCTGATAGTCTTTGGAGACCTCAATAGTTCGATTTGACATAAAAAATCACTTATTGGGCGGAGAGTATGTCTCTTAACCAAATTATAGCTAAATCTGAGCACTTTTGAAATTTTAGGTACCTATTTGGGGTACCCCGTGTAAAGGTACTTCCAAAAAATTACCTTCAAAAAAAAGCTCTCAAAAAATGAGTCGACACTTGTTTCAGGGTTTTTAGATATAATCATGTTTTCACGTCCAAATATTCAAAAACAAATAATTTCAAAATTTGACCGCCTACGACAAAACTCAGATTGTGCGAGTTTTCAAAAAAAAAATCACCCCCGTTTTTTTTTCAAAATTTTCTTCGTGAAATTTCATTCGACTCCTCTATCGGCGATTTTTGATTTGAGCCCTTTTTCATGTAGATATGAGGCGAATAGGGCGTTTTGTGACGATCGTCACAATGTGACCCCTGGGAGTTAATTTCATAACGGCCGTTTTCGGTTCTCGGAAAAAGCGACCGTTATGGAATAAACGGCCGTTTATGGAAGCGCCCCTTATGGAATCAAGGACTGTAAATGGTTTGATCATTTTAGAGGTAAAAAAAGAGGTCGTTACGGAAGTATGGACTGTACTCAGCGAGTTACACAAAACTTACCGCTTCTTGGTCGAATCCACATTCGGTGCAAATTTCGATACAGCAGTTGTCTTTATCATAACAACATCCGTCGTAACAGTTTGTGTGGCAGGGACAATCTTAATCATGAGTTATTTACAGTTGGCGCTATCGAGCCCGCCAATCCATGTCTAATAATTCCAATAAAATGGTCAAAATTAGATCAATATTCCGGATTTTGTAAGAAAAAAAATGTGTATAAAGTCATTTAATAAAAGCCCACACGTGCCTTATTCCAGCATAAAAACGGTAACATGGAGATACTACAGTCCTTACTTCCAATACGGACGTTTTTGATTCTCGAAAATAGCGTCCGTATTGGAGTGAATTATCATAAAGGGTCCATTTTTCACTGTTTTGGGGACACTTTTCCACAAAAAGCGTCCGTATTGGAAGGTAGCGTATTCAGTGTAAGGACTGTACTGTAATTAAATATTACCGTTGCGACAGTCTTCATGGTTGTCAAAGCATGCCCGTTGGCAATCTTTATCGTCAGCACAAGCCGTTATGCAATCGCCCAGGAAATTATCACAGCCCAATTCACAAGCTTCGGAATTTATTTGGGAAAATTCATCACAATCCGGGTTTTTCGCTCTATTGAAGGCTTGAATCAGGGATCGAAAAAACGTGTGATTTTGGCCAAAATGCAATCACACTCACAAAATCACAGAAATCAAAGAAATCACAAAATCACAACTCAAAAAAAAGCGAATCACAATCACAAAAGCCAACAAAATTTTCAATCACAATCACGCAAAAATCACACGTGTGATTGTGATTGTGTGTGTGATTTTGTGATTTTTGTGATTGCATTTCGATCCCTGGCTTGAATGCCAGATAACAAAATAAAAGTTAGCTTCATTGCGCTCTCCACGGTCTCAACGAATGATTCCCTTAATTTTCTTTTTTTCGTCACTTCATCACGAATGGTATTTACGAAACAATTAAATGGTGTGTATTTTGACAATTAATCAAAAAAATTATATTTCCGCTTATAATTTAAACAGTTAAATGCACTTCATTCGTGATGTGAATTATGCATTATGAGGGCACAAACTCTCTAACCCGAAAAATGCCTTTCTATGTAGATTTTTTCTGTATTTCGTCAGCAAAAAATATGTCGCATAGAACGTTTTGCAGAAAAAATATGTTAACCTCACAAATGTGTTATTCAATTCAGTCTAGTTTGCCATAGACTATGGCCCATAGTTTCTAATAATTCAAAAAAAGTTGAAACTGTCCAATTCTGGGGAAAAAGTGATTTTTTTCGATTTTCCATTAAAAATGCCTCTCATGATAGCGTTTCATACGGACAAAATAAAGAAAACTCATAGTAAATAATTCGCGACTCATTCAGTTTATTAATTTTATGTACAAAATTTGGGTAATCGGATTAGTAGGGTGCATAGTAGTTTGTATAACTTTGATTGTCATAAGGGTAAGATTGTTGAAAATATTGCGCGGTACAGAAGATATTTTCCGAGTAAAACTGGGCACTTTCCTCGTCACTGTTCCACGAACAATTCGAAACTTGGTCAAAT
>SCLG01000350.1:166753-180016 GCA_004367875.1 Oikopleura albicans | reverse complement strand
ATAATTCCAAAATCTTTTTTTTTTGTATCAACCGACGTGTAATAAATAAAATTTGTTTGTCATTTTGAATTAATTTTACCTTCAACAAGAACAAGTTATACGGTTTATGGCGTGGAAACTCTCAAAATTTGCAGCTTTTCCATCTAGAAAATAACACCCATCGCGCGCGATCGGGGGAAGAATTTCATCGCTTCGCTCTCTCACAATTTATATAATTTGCAAAATTCTTATTTCTATTTTTTTTGTTCTCTCAATTGTTGAAATGAATCAGATTTGTAGGCGCCAATCAACTAGTTAACACGTGATAGATCGTCATTCTGATCCCAAATAGTCTGCTCAAAAGTCTACCACTGCATGACTGAGTCAGAGTCTCCAATTGTTTAATTTCTTTTTTACTTTAAAAAAGAGTGAAAATGATAATTCCGAAATTGGACATAGAAACAGACAAAAAAAAAATAAATAATTGTACTTCAACAGGTAAGTTTTCAGGGAAAGCATACAGGGTCGCCAAATAAAGATCGTTTTTTGCGAAAAAAGGGTGTCTTATTTTTAACGTTGTTTCCCATAGACATTTTTTACGGCGCTTTGGTTTACTCTTGGACATAATATATTTGAATTGTATGTAACCTGAACTTAGTCTTTAAATTTCCGAATTAAATTTCCGAATAATTGTGAGAGAGCAAAGCGATGAAATTCTTCCCCCGATCGCGCGCGATGGGTATTATTTTCTAGATGGAAAAGCTGCAAATTTTGAGAGTTTCCACGCCATATCCACCGAAATTTAATACAATTCTAGAACGANATCGCGGGGGCTACATTAAACTTTTTTGATTCGAACAAAAATATCCACGGGTTCGGAAACTACAAACGATTCATTTGGGCCAAAACATTTTGGTCGAAATCAGCCCAGACACTCTTAATAAGTTTTTATTTTAAGAAAAACAAGAATTTTTTGAGAAAATTTTAGACAAGTTGACAAAAAATCTTCAAAAGTGTCACGTTGTCACAAAATTTCCGAAAAAGGTGCGTATTTCGTCCACTTTTTTTCAAAAATCTGTCACGTTCTCGTAAATGACGACCGTTTGTCAAAAAGTGTCAGGTTCTCGTGATTTCGTCACGTTCTCGTGTCCACAACTGTATATGATGCAGCTTGACCAGTAGATTACGATGGAAAAATAAAAACAATTAGAAAGAGGTTAAAGAGCATTTTATAAGCTCGAAAAGACCCGAACGGTGCAAACCCAGTTGTGACGTCATGTGACGTAATAGACCAAATCTCTAACTGTCATATGAGTAGTATATGCAAGAGCCCCGTTTTGTTTATCTTGATAGCGGTACCCGGTTGATCGTAGAACCAGGTGCGCAAACTCAATTTTTTTATCTCCAAATAAGACGTCATAATTATAATAAGCCTTCATTATATTGATAAAATAATAATGTTATTATGAAAAATAAAATGAAAAAGTTGACATGAAAAATAAATAAAATTTTACAGTTTTAGTACAGATGGAAGTCCGTTTTCTGGATGTTTCTTCATACTGCAAAATATCTCGCAAACTTCATTGGCTTTCAGTTTGGGCCATTGTTTCCTTTGCAAGAAAAGTACCACTTCCAATGGAATAACCCAACCAGATTCTGTGCATACTTGCCAAATTGGTGGGTTTTCTATTCGGTCGAATTTATGAGAGCTAAAATAAATCATGATTAATAAAAATATTTTTTTTTTATATTTTCAAATTACCTCATAAATTTTTTGCCAAATATTTTATCGGCTGTTTCGATTAGGCTTTTTTTTCGGCAACTGAACCACAACAGATTTTTGGTTCTAACATCCAACGACATCTTCGTAAAACGTCAAAGCCGTTTTATCCAGAACCAAATCCCAGTTTTTTATTTCGGGATATTTTTTTTCAGCTTGGCCGCTTTAGGTCCCATATTTCGTTCCCAATGTAGTCGAGCATTACCTTTACTAAAATTGTGAGCCATGTATCCAGTGCAAAGCTAAATCACCGTAATATTCTTATCTTTTTTGATAAAAACCAAAATGTGGCTCCGGTAATTGCCAACAATTACAAAACGCTCTTGGTTTTTAAGTTTTGCGAATGCATCGTTTTTCCGCTTGTCCATGTTGCTTATTATCCCGACAGGACACACGAATTTTAAATCCGGTTCGTTTTGTAGGCATTCCAAAATTACCTCAACCACATTTTGCGGATCGTTGGAATTCATGTCGCCGCACAAACAATCCTCATTGCTTCTTTTCACACTTTCAGTGTAAAACTCTAAGCGTGCTTGATCGTATTTTATAACCAGCGGAGTTGTAGTATTTTCCAGATTAATGTAGGAGTCATCAGTAATGAAAATTTGTTCTTCATTTGTTGCATCAACTGATGTCGCTAAGAGCAAAGGTCACCGACAAGAGCAAAGTCACGACCAGCTTCGGCACAGGCAGACGGCAATTAACACCCGTATGAAAACGACTATCATTTTTCCCCGTTTTTACTTATAGCGAACTACACCGTTAGTTCAAGTGGAGGTCCTTTACCGAAAAAATGAACGACGATACTGGGTCCGAAAATTCGGAGAACCAGCAAACAGAGAGAACAACCCTAAAATTGGTAAATTTGAAACCAAGGACTCTATCCAATGAAGAGTTCAGAGATTACATCCTTAATGCCAACCCAAATTGGCTGACGATGGACACGACCATTTTCAGCGACGCCAATTTATCCGACCCACAATTCCGACGAAAATGTATCAAGCTGGTGAACAGCCACTACCAGACTGTAAGTGTAAAATACCATTTTTTTCACATGAACTAAAATCTAGGATTTTAAACATGAAATCATAAAATAAATCACAAAAATATAACTATGCAGGTTAAGAATTTTTTTTTTTGAGACAGTTAAGAAATAAATAACACTAAGTGACCTTAAGTAGCCTCGTTCGGCAATATAACTGATATAAGTCATATGGAATAATTTATTCTAAATAAGATGGACATCGGCGACTCGATTCTGCCAGAAATGGGATATATCGGTGCTTGGGTTACGGATAAAGACAATCAACTGCGGAATGAAAAATATCAGTCATATCTTAGCGCATGTCCTCAAAGAGTTGTCGACAATATGCAAATCCAAAGCATATCAAGCCCAATATTCATGCCGTCAATCGACATGGAAAAAAGCAAACAAGCGCTAAGACAAGTTAATGAAGGAATGTCGTTTAGTTGATATTTAGTTGATATTTATTTCCAGTATTGGATATTTTGCAATTTCTGCCATTTATTCCAAATTTGAGAGTCGATCTTATGCATTGACATTTGACAGTCCGTTGAATTTTCTTTGCATAAAATCTAATCTTTTTAGTCACTAACGAGAAAGGAGAAGGACCCACAAGGCGCCATATTTTTTTAAGATGCATTTCTCTGCTTCAAATAAAGGTAAGAGAAAATAGCGAGAAAAAGTGAAAATACTGAAATTATTTCTATAATTTATACTTTTTAGTAAAAAGGTTCGAGTATTTTTCCTCAATACGTATTTTTCAATCATTTTTTTTAAGACGCTAATTCGCAAAATAAAACTATAGCCGCTAGGGTAGCCATCAGTGAGGTAGCATTGGTGTATGCCATTTTTTAACTAGCATGGGTCTCCGGGCTCTGGGCTTAAACAAACAGCAAGCATCTCTAGGATCCTATATGTGATAAAAATTGTGAGATGGGCAACTATAGACTTCTATCCCGCCAAGTTGTCGTAGGGTAAATGGCTTAGCTAAGCCTGTTTGACCAGCGAAACGTTAGATTATAGCTCTTTATTTGCGTAGGCGCACCAAAGTCCCAAATGGGACACAAGTAAGTGTTTAAGTATACATTTCCTTTTTTTGGAAAATGTTTCTAATTGGTTTTCTAATTGTTCCTTACTTCGCAAAAAAAACTTTGTTAATAGCGTATTGTGTTAAAAATTATTTGAAAAAAAATTTGTTAGAAAAAGTAAAGAAAGTAAAGAAAAAGATCCTTATATTCACGAATTTATTTTCCTAATCGAAAGTTGGTGCGAAACCTGGCATTTATTTTTTATTTTTTAGTTCCGATGTCACTGGAGGAAAAACCAAAACGATCACCATATGGTCGAAAGACAACTTTTGAAATTAAACTCCTACATTTTGAATGGCCAAAGAACACAAATTAATAAGACTGGTGGACATCCTAATTTGTACTGTTTACTTGTTAACTGGACCAAATTTAGTGATTTTGTGAAATCCATGGGAACTTTTAATAAAAAATAAAAATATGAAGACAAAAATCGAGTTGGTAACCCGAAGAGAGGTTTAAAAAGAAGTCTAGCATTTCAGCTTTCTACTGGTGTGGGTCGTCAGTTTGTCACCAAGCTCCCACGTTGTCTAACTAACGGGACTGTACTTTAAACCGACCCCTTATCTTAAATTAATAAATATTTAATGGTATTTTACAAAAAAACGTAAAATCAAGACAAACAAGAAAGTCAACCAAAGAAGACAAACCATCAAAATCAACGAAAAATTATCATAAATAACCCCGGAAAATCAAAAAGTGTTTTTCGAGGGGGGACCATTGAGATATTACATGTACTGTACACACTATTATTTCACCTCTGCACACCCTATTACCTGAAATCAACTATCCGGAATAAATATACCTCACGCTAAAGACCTGTGCCAAAGCTGGTGATAATGAATATTTCGAAGGTCACCGACAAGAGCAAAGTCACGACCAGCTTCGGCACAGGCAGACGGCAATTAACACCCGTATGAAAACGACTATCATTTTTCCCCGTTTTTACTTATAGCGAACTACACCGTTAGTTCAGCCTGAAACCTTTAAATCGGGCATGATATTAAAGGCCTAGTTAAAAATTAGCGCTGATGCCAGCTGTTTTCCAGCTTTCTTCAGCGCTGTCTAACAGTTGTTTTGCCTTATTCCAGCTTTTATCAGCGTCTCGCTCTGTCCATACAGAGGCTTACTCCGTCGATCCGTACAAATTCAAACTGTGTATTCTTATTTCTTTTTACAACATTTAGAGCCTACAAAAAACACAGAATAAATCCCCTCGGGATCCGGTAAGTCCCCAAAAGTTCAACATAATGTTGTTGAACTTTTCCTCACAGGGAAAAATTCTTAGAAATAAATCTTCCCAGCAATTCCGATCGTAGTATTAAAATTCATCCATAAAAAAAATAATCAAAACAAATTTTGTTTTGCGACTGACCGTGTGGAGGATATGTTGGAGGACGCCGCCTCGACTAGGTCGTTGGCCGGTATCGACGTCGGCAGTGTCGCCGACATCTCGAGTGGCACGACAATCGCGGACAGCGCCATCGTGGTCAGCACCCAAGGATTTCAAGATGTCGGCGACACTGCCGACGATGAGCCCGAACATCTCGATCGGGTCATCGAAACGTCGTTTTGTGGCTGTTCGTCTGCCGGTAATTTTGTGTGTTTTTAATAAAAATTGGGAAATTGGAATCAAAAAACAAAAAATACTGATCAATTATTCGTCGGTTTAAAAAACAAATGCTAAATTTGCAATCTTTGAACCCATATAACCAGTCAAGACCGGTAATATTTGCTTTTTCATCAACAATTGTCGGTTATTTTGAAAAATTAGCTTCAGATTGGAAATACTTGGTCTCAGTTTTTTCGAGAGCTAGTCAAACACGGTAATTTCAGTCAATATGGACTCTAAAACAGAAAGGTAATTTTCGTCAACTTCCGGTTAACTCTCCTTAGCCGAACATACTATAAATAGGCCGTTCGACTTCAATGGTGAATAAAAGCCAAACGGACGGCGATTTTTTTAAACGGACAACAGTTTAGGATTTTTTCAGGAAACGTTTTTTTCAGGAAACGTTTTTTTCAGGAAACGTTTTTCTACGTTAATCCAATAAATGTTTGAGTTCATTTTATATTTTAGTTTAGTCGAAATCTCGACATGAAAAACATGAACTTCGACAAAAAATCTATATCTTATGACTTTCGTCCGTTGTTACAGCTAAAGCCTTTAGCCTAAAGGGACAAATTTTTTGGGAAAGAAATTTTTTTAAGAAAAAAAAACGAAACTTCATATTTTGCTCGTATTTTCTACCACTTTTGTTGTTTTAACTCTCTTTAGCCGAATAGACTATAAATAGTCAGGTGCCTATTTAGGCTTGAATTGCATTTTTGACTCATTAGCACATTGGTCGACCTAGTGGTTAATAAAAAATAGTTTTATGTTAAACTTTTTTTCAAAAATATAGACTAGGAATCAGACGTTGCAATTAACAAATAAAATTTGTCAATCGTTAAATTAATTTTTCTGTGAGAATTATTTCCGTGAACAGCCTATTTATAGGCCGTTTGGCTAAGGGGGGTTATGCCGCAGCGTCGGCTAAGTAGAGTTAAAGTGCGCGCCGTACGCAAATAGACCCCAAAATAGGTTAGGACGCATTTTTTGAAAAACGCAGGTTATCAGCGAAAACGGCAAAAGATTTGACATTCGGTTTTGACAGCCTAGCTGGACCGGAAAGGTTATACTTTCAAAATAGTAGACCCTTCCGAGAACACCTAACATGACGTGAGAACTGTGCCCAGTGGGCACTGCCCACCGTTTGGGTCTTTTCGGGCTTACAAAATGCTCTCTAGCGCAAAAAACGTGTGTCCTCTTTCAAATGTTTTATTTCAGCATCGTAATCTACGGGTCAAACTGCATCATATATGTCAGTTTCAGGAAATTAGATTTTTTCCGTACGCAAAAGTCTGAAATCAAGTATGTCAAGTATGTCAAGTTGCTAATTAAAAAGAAGTCTTAATATATAAGAACAGTCGTTAGTTATTTGGTCAAGGTAAAAACTCACTTGTCCTTAGTGCACATATAAAAATGTAAAAAAAACATGAATCTATAGAAAAATGTGGTCGCCTGAAATATCTGAAAACTATTTTTTTACTTTCTAGAATATTTCAGAAGTTATTGTTTTCAATTTCATTTTTTGAACTTTTAGTTTTCATTTTTTTGTCTCCTTTTTTTTAGTCTACGCTTATAAGTTATAATAAAGTTATAATAAAGTGGTTGGTTATAAGTTATAACCAACCACTTTTCCTAACATTTTTGGTTGGTCTACGCTTATAACCAACCACTTTTCCCAGCATTTATGGTTGGTCTACGCTTATAACCAACCACTTTTCCGACCCTTTTATTTGGTCTACGCTTATAACCAACCAGTAGTCTACGCTTATAACCAACCAGTAGTCTACGCTTATAACCAACCACCACTGTATATAGCCCCGCATCGCGGGCCCATTCAGTACCTCAATATTGAGGGCCAAAAAACGAATAAAATACCAAGTGAATTCTATGTAGCCCCGCTTCGCGGGCCCACTCGGTAACCCAAAATAGTAATTGCCTACTATATAGCCCGTCATCGCGGGCCCATCGGCATCGACCCAATCCTACTTACATTTTTCCCGAAAAAGGAAAAACGAGAGAAATAAAAAAAAATAAAAATGAGCGCCAAGGGCCTATTCTACACAAACGAGACTATAAAAAGTCAGGTTCCCATGTGTAGTATAGGACTTTCTTAAGGAGACGGAATTTTTTTTGGACGTCTTAACTAAAGTTGTTGGAAAAAAAATTAGCATTCTACCTGTGAAATTTCAATTAATTTTGANCCCTTAAAAGTTCAAAAAAAAGTTCATTTTTAGTTTGAACTTTTGTTATTGTGCAGTCCGATTTTTTGAGTGCAGTCCATATTCGGCACGCTAATGCAGTCCGACCTAGTGCAGTCCATGACATCCCCCATAGGAATCAATTTTCTAAACAGCGACCCTTATTTGGAGCAATAATATTTTTCTCGTAAAAAAGCGACCTTTATTTGAGGGGCCCTTATTTGGCGACCCCCTTTGTATACAGGAGCAAGCCTTTTTTGAGACGCAAGTAATGGGTCAAAGTCCTATGTAAAATATTATGTACAGAGGTGTAAGCTAAAAGTAAAAAAAACTGTCTTGATCTTGAGCGTTTTAAAATTGGGGTAGCCTTACTTGAGGGCGAATATTTGATCCCAAATGACGTACCCTTATTTTGTGCCTATTACTCTTACTTGGGTTTTGGTAATTATTTGGCGGTTGTACCCTTACTTGGTACATGTATTTTTTTTTACCGAATTTCCATGGCACCCCACCTATTGGTAATTGTCTTCGTCACATTGTCTTTAAAAAGTAAACCATGTATTTCGCCCACACACGTCGATTGATTGTGCCCATCAAGTTGCATTTTCTGCGCAAATTTCCGCCCACAAATATCACATTGATATTTTTTGATATTCAGGTGCAGCTTCATGTGATGGTCAAGGTTACCCTGTTGGTGAAAGCGTTTTTCGCAATAATGACACGCATAGGGTCGGTCATTGGTATGTGACCTCATGTGTACCACGAGGCCATTTTTCTGCACAAATCGTTTTCCACACAATTGACAGCCATGGGGCCGCTTTTTCTTTTCATGAATTCTCATGTGGCTTTTTAACTTTGACGAGCTGCGAAATTGGCTGTCACACTTGTATCGTTTTTTTTTCGAAGAACACAAACTTACAAATCAGTTTAAGGGTCATTAAGTTTACTTTTTGATTTTGCTCTTTTGATAAAAAAAAAATATACCGAGTGGAGATTCTCCGATGCGAATTCGGAAAAAATCAAGACCAAAATACACCACACAACCAGTTATCTTAACAACTGTTTGCTCAACAACCGTTACAGGGGTGTTGGTTATAAGGTCAAGGTCCAAAAAACTGACTTGACCTTAATGCACTTTGAAAAAACTGACTTGGCCTTATAACCAGCCTGAATTTTTTTTCCACAATAAGACCTTAGTGCTGGGAAAAAAAGTCAAAAAGACATGATTTTATAGAAAAAAGTGTAAAAAAGGGGAGGGGAGGTCTCCATTAAAAAAAACGTAAAAAGACATGATTTTAAAGATTTTTTCCCAAAAAAAAATGCTACTCGAAAAAACTGACTTCATCGTAGTGCCTAAAAAACTGAATTGACCTTAGTGTGAAAAAACTGTCTTTACCTTATAACGACACAAATGGCTGACCTTATAACCAACCCCCTGTAAGATAATTGGGTAGGGCTTTTAGTTAGATCATTGGCATTTACGATACCTTTCCGTCCAAAAAGAGTTAAGATAAAACAACTTTGTTAAGATAACTGTTGTTTAGGGGTGTACAAAGTATATCTTCGAAATACAAAACGGATCTTGGTGCATTTAAATGGAAGATCTTTGTGCTGGCTCCGAACGTGTTTGTAATAATCTTTGTAGACGACATGCTCAAAATCACATTTTTTGCATTTATATATGTCTGGCCTTCTCTGGCGCCGCTTAGTTTCAGGATGGATAAAATTTTCCGGGTGGGCTTCATTTTCGGTTACGGTTCCTTTACAGACGGGTGTTATTATAAGTTATATTTATTAAATTATAACTGATAATTTATAACAGTAATGTAAAAAATAGTGACTTTACCTTAACTCTCGGCGGTCAATTTTTCCAAATTTGGACTAAACGGCCTAAATGGACCAAAAATGATAGTAAATTGGGCTTAATCGAAAACTGCTGAAATACGGGCTAGTTAAATTTTATGAGAAACAATATTAGAAATAAAACTGATGAAACATAAATTTGATTTTAAAAAGCTTAATATCAAGGTCACAAAGGTATTTGCGAGTTAAATATATTTTATTTTAAATTGAGCAAACATATTGCTGTTCTGAGAAATAAAATGGAAAACAAGATTTTCAGAAAAAAAATGACGACAAAAATTGGGTTTGCTTACTAAAGTTCTAAAAGAGAAGATTATATTTTTATTAACAAACAGATTTGGTCTTATAATTACAATAATGTTGGACCTTATAACCACACCCCTGTACTATTTTGAACTATTTGGATATGTTTGATTCTTTCGGTATTTTGGAGGCTTTCGATTGAAAACTGAAGGCCATTGTCTCCTTCATGTAAAATCAATTCTTTCTTAGTATAAGTACATAGCAATAAATCGTCAATAAAACATAATGTACTCAAATGATCAAAAGAGCTTATGAGGGTTATCTGGCAGAGTATTTTTGTGACCAAGATTTGGAAAATTCAACAATGTTATTCTAAAACTATTAGTTTTAGTTTATTAAATAAGCCCTTGACGAGTTGAAATCGCCGTTCGTGTAGGTTTAAAAAAATAAATGACTGGAATGTTTATTATAAATTCAGTCATTTTTTAACCTACACGAACGGCGATTTCAACTCGTCAGGGCTTTAGAAGCTAATAAAAAGCTCACAATTCGAGTTTGTGGGAATTCAATTTGGGGCGCAGGCAGTGTTGGAAAAGTTGGCCAACGGTCGATTTGGCCAACGCTTCTAACACTGGACGCAGGGGTAACCCTGAGGGGTTAACAACAAAAACAAAGGGGCTTTCAACAAAAACTTCTTTTAACAACCCAGTCTTAAACAAAATGCCATTTAGTTCTCTTTTTTAAAATGACAGATTTTATCAATTAAAACAAACAGTATAAATTTATCATTTCGAATAATCGTAGTTTACTAAATTTGCGTAAATACCTCGCGCGCTGTGATTGGCTGTTTGCTACCCCCATTCCTTACTCGACCAATCACCTTTAAGAAAACGCAACCATAATAAGGATTTTAAAAATAATCTTTATATTTTTGTCCGATTAGAGAAGTTACGAAACGTGCTGCTGATTAAATTGGGTTAAAAAAATAAATGTTTTTTAACGGTTTATTATTATTTTAAATAAGTCTGCGACGTGAAAACTCAGAGAAAACAAATCCAATTATTTAACAAAGTTTAACTCCTAAAGACGGATTCTATAATTAATTCCGTCACGTAATTCCGTATATCGGGATATAACTTACGAATCTGGTATCTAAACACCAGTTATCTTAACACCAGCTATCTTAACACGTATTCCGGTTATAACTTAACTTACTTAACACGAAACTTTTTTAACGCCTTTTTAATATCATTATTGAATAGTAAACGGGTATTGGTGACCCCCCTCAACTTTTCGAGAAAATTCGATTGACGGTGTTTTTTGCGTAGGTTGGAGATTTCAAACAGCTCTCTAGGGGGTCCTGGTGGACCAAATCAATTTTTGAATAGTCAGATCAACGTAGTTTGACGAGCTCTACAACTTGGCTTTACCAGTTTTTTTGAATTTTTGCGAATTATTGTGAATTTTTAAGTGTGTGTTTATATACACGCATTTCCCCCTACGGGTTCCCAAAAATTCCTTCCCCCTGAGAGTTAAAAAAGTTTTTTGTTAAGAGTAAATCCCCCATTCATGGGCGGCCCCATTGGGGCCCCAAAACTTTTTTAGTGTTACAAATAAATCATCAAGAAGTATTTCGAGATAAAAATTATTGGTGTTAAAAAANAAACGTGGGTTCCCCATATTTCAACTCCTTTTTTTGAAGAGAAAACATGAGCAATGTCAACCAACATGCAAATTGGACACCACCGACGTCATTTGATAATAATAAGAAAAGTCCGGCTATCATTCACAAAAGTTTTATGAAAACTCAGTCAGATGCCGATCAAGATTGGAAAAAGGTCGTTTGCAAATTAGCCTGACCCAAAATTGAAAATTTCTGGCGGTTCGTAAGCCCTTATTCGGAATAAGTTATTCCCTTATTTTATTACCGGGTAAAATGCAAAATTATCGGTTGCAAAAATTATCGGTTTCTCCAGACACAGTTGATGGATAAGGCTAAAAATTGGCTCACTGGGTAAAAAAAGGGTCGCTGATTTCACTCCTGTCAATTTTGTCATATGACCCCTCTAGGGTGTCAAATTACAATTTGCTCGAAATGGGCCCTTATGGTACTCATTCGATAACATTTTTCACAGCGATCACGAATATATCGTACTCTTGCCAAACTTCCAGAATTTCATTTTCAAGTGTGGGTTGGGTTAATTTGCAAACGATCAAAGTACATGCAACAGGTTCACGCCTTGGTGAAAAAAGAAAATCTGAGCCTAGACACCGTTAAAATGGAGCAATAGATTTTTTGTACACAATATACTAACTGCCAAAAATATATATATGAATTTCCTTTTACAAATATAACACATATCATATGTGACATATGTATATATTCAGCATATAGAAATGGTACTTAATATGAGTGAGGAGTATTTCGTTACTCAAATGGGTGGCCACTCAGTTCTTCAATGTCGCCCTTGTCTTGTAGGCGATTTTATTTGTCTAGCCGCCGGTAATTCTATCAGAGTTTATTCAGGAATAGTTCATACAAATCATAATTATTAAAATTGCAGAGAATTCAATAATGGTCTCTGAAAAGACGATATATAGTCTTTTTATCCAAGATGAAACGTAACCTGGTATGAGCCGATCAGAGGTGGGCATATTTTGTACCCTTGTCTGCGGACAAGGGTAAACACGGGTAACTTTCATTGTAAGGGTATGTAGGGTACACTTTTTAACTCGGGTAAACACGGGTACAACTCGATTTGTACCCGTAACCGCGGATTTAACCCAATGAATAAGCCTGAAAAGGACAAAAACTGAAAACGGCAAAAAGTCAGAAACCTTTCTCTTTTTTTGATAAAAAAACATCTATTAAAATACAATCAGGGTTTTTAGACGTGCACCAATTTTATGCAAATATCTCGTTATATGGATGTTTTAAGATAGACTTTTTTCAGAAAAGCCTTCTAAATATAATTTGGGAGATTTTTCCGAAAAAGGACCGTCTGAAAAACGTGCACATTAAGCGATATTTCCATACAATGGGTGCACATCGGGAGGCCCCTGACTGTATGTTAATAGATGTTTTTTTTATCAAAAAAGGAAAATTTTTCTGATATTTCGAATTTTACAGGCTTTGCCTTTTTAGTGCCGTTTTGTGTATTCCCCTAATCAGACTGTGTCGTCTTGAAATGTTAACAAAATTAATGAGCTAATTGAAGTATATTCTTCGTCCTATGTGTCAAGTCTTGAAGGTCACGTGGACTTGGTGTCAAGTTTGGTGCCACATCCGCACAATCCCCTTCAGCTTATTTCATCCTCATTTGACGGAACTCTCAAAATTTGGTCGGTAGATGACGCTATACTCCTCAAAACTATTGATTTATCGCTATCCGCCCACAAACGAGAATTCGACGGAAATGTTTACAAAGTTAAAGGCGTAAAAGGTATATGATATAAAAAAAGTACAAATTGAATAACTT
>SCLG01000350.1:121540-142792 GCA_004367875.1 Oikopleura albicans | reverse complement strand
CTGTAGAAAAATGGGATTTGAAGGAGCGGAATTTTTAGGACTAAAGAATCAATATGATGAATTTATGACAAAGCATTACCCTACTCAGCACCCAGGTTTGTCTCAAAAATCTGTTGTAAGTCACTTACAGTAAGTGCCCCTAAATTTGGCCTTATATAAATTTCTAAAATTGTAAACAAAACCAGGCGTTACTCCACTTATAATTACGTAATTTTCGCCAATAGGGTGAATAATACGGTGAATTCTCGTCAAGTGCTCATTTTTAGACGTTTTGACTTTTCCAACAAGGCCTCGATATTAATTCAAAAGATAGTTTTTTTTTGCATTTTTTCTTTTAAAATTCGAGAGGTTTCCTAAATTTCATAATGAGCATACTATATATAATATATATTTCTCATTATGAAATTTAGGAAACCATATAAATAGGTATTAACTTTTGACGGACGATCACTGGCCTGCATCAATGAAGTTATGCGTTATTATTGGCCGAATTATTTGTCTCAAATTATTGGACCAATAAAAAGTTCTCTTCCTGGACGCAGGCCAATCAAATTACAGTTCTTTATTTATTAATGAAGTAAAATTATAATGAAGTTAAATTGATCATAAGGTCTCCGATAAAAACACTGTTTTGGTAATCAAGTTGCCTTCTACGTTAAATTTAACATAAAAGAACCTCAATGGAAAAAACGGTAATTATTCATCCAAGATTCCGATAATATCGGTTAAAATTTCGACAAATTAAAATTAATTTGTAATTAACACCGTTAATTAGCATTTTTTTCATTAAACATTTTTAACTGATATTTATAGGTCAAAAATTCGAAAAAAATATCAGATGTCTGCAGATTGACTTTTGTATCACAAACATAGTTTCCTCGAGAAAAAGTCAAATTTGAGTTTTCATCCAAAATTTATGAATTTCATTACAGTCCTTAATTCCATAACGGCCATTTTCGGTTTTCGTAAAAAGCGGCCGTTGTGGGGTAAACGGTTATGGAATAAACGGCCGCTTTTGGAGGAAAAAAGCGGCGGTTTATGGGATACGCGGCCGTTATGGAAGCGCCCCTTATGAAATCAATGACTGTATTATATTCAGGTCACCTAAACGGGGATTGTGTTCCCGAATTCAAGATTGCTGGCGGTATTTGTGATCAACGCGCAGTTAAAAGGGATACCCTTGATAAGTGCAAACTCCGTCATTACGAAACTGAAGGCGGAACATGCCTACGTGGCGTTTCAGATATATATATCCACTGTGCCAAAAAGAACAACTACGATTATGTTGGGCCATATGGCACGTGGTCAGATTGGGAGTCCGTAAAGTGGTGTGATCCCACGTCGGACTATTTTAAACTCAAGTGGCGAAATTGTGTATTAAACGATGCCGGAAAGGCGTATGTAAAAACGTTGCCGAAAAACCATAATTTTAAACCATTTTGCCTGGGACATTGGATTGATGTTGACGAAGCGTGCCTATGTCAACGCGTTAACCCTCATGAGAATATTGATTATAACGAGGGGTATCAAGATGCGATATCGGATTCATATTCGGATTACTCCGATTCGTTTGACGATTCATACATCGAATTTCTCAATTTCTCAATTTCGAATTTCTCAAGGTAAAGACCCTTCATTTTCTAAATTGATCCGAATTTTATTAAATGAATTTCTTAATACATATGTATTTTGTAATTTTTTTTATTATTTTATTGTTTTTTATTTTTAATTTACTATGATTTCAATCTACTCTTTTAAGAAATATGTCTTGTAATAAGGGCCTTATTGCCACCAAAATTTAAGTTTTAGTTTTTTTATTCTCGAAAAGAGCGTCCGAATTTGGGTGTACTGTCATAAATTGTCCCTTTTCGACTATTTTGTTGATTTTTTTATAACAAAAAGCGTCCGAATTGAGAGTAAAGACTGTATTCTGTAAATACCATGGGAATTGCAGAACTGTCTGTATATTTTTTTCTACGATAATCAAGTGAGAAATGACATATACAAATAGAAATTTTGCGGCGCATATGAGTTAAAATATGTTTAGTGTAAAACGTCGGTCGATAAGTGAGAAATCGAAAGTTTGCTCGTGTAGACTAAATTCAACAATTGATTACCAGATCGAAACAACTACCGGTATGTCACCAACAATCATTTTGACGTCTACGACTGCAAAAAAATCACCCACTACAGAAAAAACTTCTATAATTACTGACACAGAAGCCTTAACAACTACGGCTAGAACAACTGGGGCTTATACTCCGCATTCTACCGGTGATACCCCTAGTACCACAAACTATACTTCTGGTACCCCTAATAATATCGCTGATACCCGTAATGTCACAGCTGAGATCCTTCATCTAATCGCTAATACTACAAACTATACTACCTCTAATGCTACCACTGATACCCCTAATCTAATCGCTCATACTGCACATTATACTTCTGATACCCCGAATTATATGGCTGATACCACTACTTCTACACTACCATCAAATCAACATATCCGTACTACTAGTAAGAAAACTATGTCAGAATCACTAACAACAATTGCATCTACGGTCAATATACATCAATCTGCTAGCGATAGGTCAACCTTAAAACCTAACTATAGGCGTTTGAAGAATGAAGAGGGCCCTCTTAAAACGGGTTCACTAAGTTTATATGTTATACTCGGGGCGACAGCGTTATTGTTATCGTGCTGCTGTATTATGTTGCTGTTACAATGTGCGGCTACCAAAAAATTGTTCTGTTTTAACATAAAACATAATCCCGTTATGAAAGAACCGCGACATTATAACACTGAAAAAACCTCGTTTTTACCAAGTACACCCCCTACCCAGTCATCTTAAAGTTGGGTTCTCTTAACANTCGAGTATTGAGAAATAAAAATGTTTCGTTTCCTTGTGCGCAAAGCGCGCGTGCGCCCCCGGTAACACGAGAAAAATATCGAGAAAAAAAAAGTGTGCAGCGGGTTCCGCCGTATGCTTCAAAATGATATATAATATATATTTTTCATTATGAAAATAAAGGAAACCATATAAATTATATTATATGCCCCAGACACGTATGTTACTTTTGACGGACGATCACTGGCCTGCATCAATGAAGTTATGCGTTATTATTGGCCGAATTATTTGTCTCAAATTATTGGACCAATAAAAAGTTCTCTTCCTGGACGCAGGCCAATCAAATCACAGTTCTTTATTTATTAATGATGTAAAATTATAATGAAGTAAATTGATCATAAGGTCTCCGATAAAAAAACACTGTTTTAGACTAAAACTTTTAGTAATCAAGTTGCCTTTCTACGTTAAATTTAACCTAAAAGAACCTCAATGGAAAAATAATAATTATTATCATTTTTTTTCTCATTAAAGATTTTTAACTGATATTTATTGGTCAAAAATCGAAAATAAAAAAAATATCAGATGTCTGCACATTGACTTTTGAATCACAAAAATAGTTGTTAAAACATCTTTTGAGCAATTAAATTCCTTTCCTCGAAAAAAAGGCAGAAAATCGGAGTTTTCATCCAAAATTTCTCAATTTCATTATTATATTCAGGTCACCTGGACGGGGATTGTGTTCCCGAATTCAAGATTGCTGGCGGTGTTTGTGACCAACGCGCAATTAAAAGGGATACCCTTGATAAGTGTAAACTACGTCATTACGAAACTGAAGGCGGAACATGTCTACGTGGCGTTTCAGATTTATATATCCACTGTGCCAAAAAGAACAACTACGATTATGATGGTCCATATGGCACATGGTCCAACTGGGAGTCGGTAAAGTGGTGCGATCCCACGTCGGACTATTTTAAACTCAAGTGGCGAAATTGTGTATTAAACGATGCCGGAAAGTCCTATGTAAAAACTTTGTCAAAAAAGCATAATTTTAAACCATTTTGCCAGGGGCATTGGATTGATGTTGACGAAGCGTGCCTCTGTCAACGCGTTAACCCTCATGAGAATATTGATTATAACGAGGGGTATCAAGATGAGATATCGGATTCATATTCTGATTACTCCGATTCATACTCCGAATTTTTGTCAAGGTAAACAGCCTTCATTTTCTAAATTGATCCGAATTTTAGAATTATTTCGATCTACAATTTTGAGAAATATGTCTTGGATCGTTTCAGGGTCTTCTTGGCGCTAAAATTAAAGTTGTATTTTTTTTTATTCTCGAAAATACCGTCCGTATTGGGGTGAACTGTCATAAAGTGTCCATTGTTAGACTACTTTGAGGATTTTTTTATCACAAAAAGCGTCCAAATTGAGAGTAAAGACTGTAAACACCATGGGAATTACAGAACTGTCTTTATGTTTTTTTTCTACGATAATCTAGTGAGAAATGACATATACAAATAGAAATTTAGCGGCGCATATGAGTTAAAATATGTTTAGTGTAAAACGTCGGTCGATAAGTGATAAATCGAAGGTTTGCTCGTGTAGACTAAATTCAACAATTGGTTACCAGATCGATACAACTACCGGTATGTCACCAACAATCATTTTGACGTCTACGACTACAGAAAAAAATTCAATAATTACTGACACAGAGGCCTTAAAAACTAGGGCTAGGACAACTGAGGCTTATACTTCGCATTCTACGGGTGATACACCTAGTACCACAAACTATACTTCTGGTACCCCTGATACTATCGCTGATACCCGTAATATTACTGCTGAGATCGCTCATCTAACCGCTAATACTACGAACTATACTAGCTCTAATGCTACCACTGATACTTTTAATTCTACCGCTGATACCCCTAATACCACCAACTATACTGATGATACCCCTGATACTCATTATTCTACCGTTGATACTCCTTATCTAATAGCTCAAACTTCACATTATACTTCTGATACCCCTAATTCTACGGCTGATACCCCAATTTATATGGCTGATACCCCTACTTCTACTGCTGATACCCCAAATTATATAGCTGATACCCCTACTTCTACGGCTGATACCCCTACTTCTACGGCTGATACCCCTAATTCTATCGTCCCAAATTTTATTGTGTCTACCGTGCATACTACCCTACCTTCAAATCATACTAGTATGAAAACTACATCAAAAACACTAACAACAATTGCAGCTACGCTCAATATACATCAATCTGCTAGCGACCGGTCAACCTTAAAACCTAACTATAGGCGTTTGAAGAATGAAGAGGGCCCTTTAAAAACGGGTTCACTAAGTTTATATGTTATACTCGGGGCGACAGCGTTATTGTTGTCTTGCTGCTGTATTATGTTGCTGTTGCATTGTGCGGCTACCAAAAAATTATTATGTTTTAACATAAAACATAATCCCGCGAAAGAACCGCGACATTATAACACTGAAAAAACCTCGTTTTTACCAAGTACACCCCCTACCCAGTTATCTTAAAGTTGGGTTATCTTAACACTTTTTGGACGGAAAAGTATCTCGATTTCCCATTATATTAACATTTTTTGAGCTACACAGTTGTTAAGATAACTGGTTAGTCTACTTCCTACTCCCAATTAGCCCGGATTGGGACGTTTTTTGCGAAAGATGTCTCTATTAGACATTTATTTAAAAACGTCCCTAAAATGGACATTCTAGTACAATACATCCCAATATGGTAATCAAAAACGGCCTTATTGATAGTAAAGATTGTAGTATCGTTGACAATTGACGCAAAGACGTTGATCGAAACGCAGTTTTAGAAAATTTCTACCCTAATCCCATTTCAAGTGTGGCTTATTCAGATTTTTATATAACATAATGTGGCACATCTAGTGACCAAAATTCAGGCCTCAATACACACATGTCTACAGATAAATGACTAAGGCCAAAGTTATCCAAGAAAACGACTCTTATNAAATTATTCTGTTTTAACATAAAACATAATCCTGTTATGAAAGAACCGCGACATTATAACACTGAAAAAACCTCGTTTTTACCAAGTACACCCCCTACCCAGTTATCTTAAAGTTGGGTTATCTTAACACTTTTTGGACGGAAAAGTATTTCGATTTCTCATTATATTAACAGTTTTTTTAGCTACACAGTTGTTAAGATAACTGGTTAGTCTACTTCCTACTCCCAATTAGCCCGGATTGGGACGTTTTTTTGCGAAAGATGTCTCTAAAACGTCCCTAAAATGGACATTCTAGTACAACACATCCCAATATGGTAATCAAAAACGGCCTTATTGATAGTAAAGATTGTAGTATCGTTGACAATTGACGCAAAGACGTTGATCGAAACGCAGTTTTAGAAAATTTCTACCCTACGCCCATTTCAAGTGTGGCTTATTCAGATTTTTATATAACATAATGTGGCACATCTAGTGACCAAAATTCATGCCTCAATACACACATGTCTACAGATAAATGACTAAGGCCAAAGTTATCCAAGAAAACGACTCTTTTGGAATTATGGATCCCCCAAAATACGGCCGTATAAAAAATCGGCCGTAATGGGATAATCACTTTTTTGACAAAAAAGCGGCCGTAATGGGAGTAAGGACTTTATATCTTGCATAAAAGAACCAAACGGTGATATCGAAATCGGTGTTTATTTCGTGGCCCAAAAGAATCAGTAAATAATAGTTTGGTGTTTTGAATTTGCAATTGAAGAATAAAATTTAATACTTTTACCGGTTATGACTAAGTCAATTGCAGGAATTTGGCATAAAACCTTTTTAGAGCATTTTTTAGACGGAAAAACGTTTCCAACAGCAGAATTGCAAGAAAAAATACGAGGCTTTTGATTATAAAAAGAAAAACTGTCACATTCGTGGTGCACGATTTGATTTCCTCAAACGGTGAAATTTCTTCGTTTTCGAAAACATTTTTTTTTTCTGCAAAAATTTGCAAAAATGTCACAGTTATTCTGAGAAAGATGTAACTTTACCTTCTCATGTTCGCCCGTTCCGACTTTAAAGTTTTGTGCAAAAAGTTTCCCGGTAAAACAGTCTTGTGCTGAATACGTTTTTACAACGCCATATCACAAATATAAGACAAATTACAGCAGAATATATAAAAAGCCTAACAGAATGATTATGATTGTTGTTGTTTTTATCCGAGAAGGACCCGACGCATCCGTGCCGGGTTAAAGTCGTCTTCTGAACTGCTCGATTCGTCCGTTTCGGGGGTAAGACAATTTGGAGAGCACAAAAATTGCAACAAAGGCATCCGATAGCGCCCGCAGAAATCAGCAAATTTTATCTAAATTTCTTTGTTTAGCAAAACAAAATTAAAAATATTTTTAAAGAGATATATATCGTACATCAATAATCGGGTAAAATCGGTCTTTTTGGGATACTGTTCCGAGTCCCAATACTTTAGATATATTTTGGAGAGTCCTTGATTCCATAACGGCCGTTTTAGGTTCTCGTAAAAAAGCGGCCGTTATGGGGTAAAAGGGAATCAGGCCCATCATGGGATTAATTTGGGACAAATTGAAATATAATTGCCTATTTAATTTGAAAATGTTTATTTTAAGACTTATTCCATGATTTATGTGCCGGTCTGGTATTATAATGGTTAATTTCTGACACTTATATTGAAATGCCTAATTTTTCAATATGCGAATAAAAAAAACGGCCGTTATGGGATAATCACTTTTTTGAAGAAAAACTGGCCGTTATGGGATAAAGGACCGTAATGGAAGCGTCCCCTATGGAATCAAGGACTGTACTTTCAAATTTCCTCCTCGAATAAAAAACTTCAAGACCCTCGAACGTTCACCCTCTTGCGCATATACGGACTTGAAATATTTCAAATAATTGACCTTATGACCAGATATCCTAGTAATGATGTATAAGTTACCTGTTTATATTGCGAATCAAAATATACGCCACCACACTGAGGATTGGGGCAACATTTCGCCGTTTGGAGACGACCGATAATTTCACGCGGAGCTCGATCAAAATTTAACTCGTAGTGGATTACGCGGCGACCGGCCAATTCAAGCAAGGAAGGCGGCGAGTACGTTAACTCCCGGACAAATCGGTTAATCAGCGGATTACCCCTAAAAATAATGGGTTTTAATTCTAATTTGTTTCATGTAGGAGGTTTTGAACGAGGTTACTAGAACTAAAGTATTCTTATACTATATAAGTTTTACATATGTATACATACGATATATCATATAATAGTACATATGTAAAATATTGCAGATATCAAAGCCATGCAAAATAACCGATTCTTAGGGTGTGTTGGGCCCGTTAAGGGTCTTCGGCCAAACAAAAAAAAAGAGATTTATATTGAAAAAAACTTACTTGACCTTAGTGCAATACTGATTTTATAGCAATCACAATGGCTGACCTTATAACTATCAACGCCTGTATAAGGCGTCGTGTTTATAAGGTCTGGCATTTTGAGCCCTATATTATGGGGCCTATAATATAAATTCAGTTTTTTTTTTGCACGAAGATCAGGTCGATTTTATACAGCCCACTAAGGTGTGTTTTTTGCGCTCGACCTTATAAACACACCCTTCTTTAGTATTATATTAGCCAATGGCGTTTAAAACGAACCTGAGCGACAGTTCTTCAAGCTTCTCAAGTTCGACGATTTCACGTGGCAAAAAGTTGAGTCGATTATTGTGCAGCTGAAGACAGATGAGATTATGCATCTCCCCAAATTCATCGGGCACCACCGTTAGTTTATTATTAGCGACGCTAAAAAGTCGGAGCTCGGGTAGGGCGGCAATCTAAAATATGACTTTTTTTAGAAAAACGTGTTCAGAGCACTTCTTATTGCATTTGACAAATCACCTGCCGTGGTATCGTCTCGAGCTGATTGTGGCCGAGGTAGAGACGCTCCAAGGTAGTTAACTGGCTGATGGCGGTCGGCACTTTTGTGATGCGGTTTTCGGCCAAGTGTAAAACGCGCAAACGAGGCAGCGAAAAAATAAACGGCGGAATCTCCGTCAACGCATTGCCCGACAGATTTAACTCCTCCAGGAAAATGAGGCGACGCAACGTGGACGGAAATGACTTTTCATCCAAATTGTTTTTCGATAAATTTAATTTCTAAATATTTTATTTAATGACTAATTTAAATAATTTTTCTGGTGACTGAGTTTAGTCCGTTGAGGACCAGAAATTTTAGTTTTTTTTTTTGTAAATGTAAAAAATGTAAAAGTAAAAAAAAACAGATGATTTGCTCTCTCAAAAGCGACGCTTATTCTAGTTAGATGTAGTTAAAGATTATTTAAAAAAAACAAAAGACCTTAATTCCATTTTAAAGGAGTATAAAATCATATCAGAGGTCGGTAGATTTTGTAGCCTTGTCCGCGGACAGGGGTAACTTCTATTGGTAGGTTATGGAAGGGTACACATTTTTTACACTCGGGTAAACCCGGGTAAAACTCTATTTGTACCCGTACTCTCGGGTATTTGCCCTAACTCGGGTACTTACCCTTGCGGATAATTTAAGGGTAGGGTAAAAAAATAACAATTCCTGTCGACCTCTGGATCTTATAACCAAAGGCCAAGTTGTACAAGTTGTACAATTCAAATATTTTCAGATATGCTGAAGTAACCAAAAATGTCCGTATGATAAAAAATTATAAATATATTATATAAATTATATAATAGTAGCGTTGAAACGACCCGTAAGAACCGGATCAGGTCGGGTAGAAAATAAAAAAATCTTTTGTCGACCTGTGTTATAGCTAACATTAAAAGTGCACTTGAAAAAATCAATAAAATTTTTTTGTGCTTTATAAACATTTTTGAGTGTAATCAGTAGAAAGCCAAGTACGATAAACACGTGTTATTTTATTTGCCATTGGTTTTGGCCAAATGACCTTTGATTCAAATACGAGTTCAATATGCCGTTTTTGACAAGAGCAAAAAATAGACAAGCAGGTTCTAGGGTGCCCGATAGAAATTGATTTAAAAATCGCGTACGATTAAAAAAGGTGCTCAAATTCAAATATAGTCCTTACTTCTAAAGGGGACATTTTCGGTTCTCGAAAATATCGTCCGTTATCAGAGTAAGGAGTGTAAATTGAGATTTTAGCATATACAGCGTGATGCACTGACAAAAAAACTCTTTTTAAGCGAACCCCAAATTTCAACTCCGACGCCCAAAAAGATAGTTTTTTCTGTCGTATTCATGATTTTTAATGAATTTTTCAACCTACACACAAATTTTACAAAGATTTTGTTCAATTGTTTTCATCAAAACTACAAAATACAGTATATCGTTTTTTATTAGACAAAAAAAAGTTTGCGGGCACCCTAGCGGGTTCCCTGCGGCAAAGTTACCTGAAAACTAATTCTAAAGTGACCTTGACTTTATAGCTTTTTCTTACTACATCAGCGCAAATATAAATCACTAATAAAAAGTTACTGTATGATACTTTATGTACTACGAAACCTCAGCTCTTACATGTTTAACAATATATCATTTTAAAATTATTTCCATGGAAAAACCCACTTCACAGCATGCTGTAGCACTAGTCTAATTTGGGGATTTTGGGGAAATTCCATGTTTAATAAATCCAACAATGGACGGAAATAATCGCATATACTGTATGTATATGATATACAGTAGACCTTACTTCCAATACGAACGTTTTTAATGGGGAATTGTTATAAAGTGCCCATTTTTCGACTGTTTTCGGGACATTTTTTTCACAAAAAGCGTCCGTCTTGGAAGAAATCTTCCGTATTAAGAGTAAGTACTATATTATATAGTCTATATAACAAGATCTCCAAAAAATCTGTATTGGAAAAATCGGGCTACTGTGGGTGTTTTTTTTTTGCAAGAACTGTTTTAACGCGGTATTGTGTTTCAAGGAAAAGGGTAATCCGACGATAGTTTATATACAAGTGTACTATATACAGGATATAGTAAACTATAGTCTATATTATACTATATTTACCATATCCTGTATATAGTACACTTATATATCAACTATCGGCGGATTACCCATTCTCCATATCACAATATCTGGATTAAGAGAAAATTACCTTTAAATTGAGCAGATTTGCAAACTCATTTTGCAGCGTTGAAATATTATTTTTGGATAGGTCCAATTCCCGCCACGAAATATCATGAATAATTTCGTCAGGTACCGAATATAGTGCCTGATTACTATATTCAACAACTTCCATTGTGTTCACTTTAGTTCTTTAAACCACCAATAAAAAACCTCTAAAATATTTTTGTTTGTAAAAAAAAATTTTCCGTTTTTTTTTGTATTCTCTAGTTTGAAGTTTTGGTCTTGATTTTGATAAATCAAAGGAGTTTATATAGAAAGCGTAGTTTTTATTCTCTTTTGTTATTTGTTGTCAATTTACGTCATTGACTTCTCTCTGGCGCATGACTTAACCTACTAGGGTAAAAACGGCGATAATGCACCCCCGCCCACTCTTTAACATGCAATTCTTGAGACCATTTTTTTTAACACGGATTTTAGCAAAAAATGTGTTAAAAACTGGTGTAAAAATATTGTGGTGTTTAATAATATTGTCCGAGATAACTTATCTCTATCTCGGCCAACCTTATTGAACACCAAATTTTTTTACACCAGTTTTTGAACACGTTTTTATTGCTAAAATCCGTGCTAAAAAAATTGGTATCAACAATTGCATGTTAAAGATTCACTTTCGGAAGGTATATTAACGTTCGATATATGAGTTTTAGTTGTCAGAATAACGTGGAAATTTACCTTTAAAGCAAATTTAAGTAGTTATATAATTTATGAGCAAAGGTGATAAAATTTCAACACGCATCATAATCATGTTTGCCAAATTTGGAAACGTTTTACGATGCTTGCCCTGTAAACTGACCAAGTTCCAAAAATTATTACGAAATAAAAAAAGTTTTAGACCTTTTGTGCACATGGACCGGCAAACCCTAAGGGAGGTTACAAAATAAGAAGGTAAAACATAATTTCAACACATAAGCTGAACATTCTAGAAGAACGGAGAAAAGTGTCTATGTTAACAAAATGTCATGATCATAAATAAGAATGCCCAAGGTGGTTCTTAATATTTGCATGATCGATTTCTCTCTAGAATCTTCTATTTTTCATTAGATATTTCGCAACGTTTTTGAGCCTATTTTATATCGTTCCAGGTAGGAAAAGCGTAAAATAGGACATAACGGCGCGGTCTTAATAGTTAATCAGAAATCAAACTAGCTATCATTTACCAATAATTTTTATATTTTACAGGGATTTTCTGGTACGGACTACACCAGACCAGTTGTGCGGCAATTTGAAATATGTATAATTTGACATATTCTATACCTTATAGCCTATAAGGTATAAGTTATAGGCTATAAGTTATAGCATATGTCAAATTATACAGCCCACTGTACTTGCTAAAGCGTAAATGATACCGTCTGAAGTGGTATAAAATAAACTGAATAAAGTCTAACATGAATAAAATAGTCTATGAACCATAAAATAATATGTTTTTAATACACACCAAACCGAGCGAAAATCCATTACGTAAATATATCCCAATTGTATTCCGCCGAAAATATTCGCATCAGAATGTTCCCGAGACGGAATCTCACACTCTGGGTTAGAGGTCGGCACTCGGGTACCCGACCCGATCTCCTGCCCGAGTAGACCCGTACTTGACTCGGGTAGGACACGGGTCGGGTAGCCATTTTTACTCGTGTCTAGACACGGAATACCACAATTGTGATTTCTTTCGGAATATACAATGAGATAAGCATAATATCATTATTTTCGCGTTTGGTCGTGAAATATAAAAGGTGTATTCCGTGGTGGAATACAAATTGTAAAACATGTTTAAATGGCCAACGCATATGCCGCATATGATATGCAGTATGCTAGATGTGATTCAAATATTTACTCTTTTGCCAAAATAATCTGTCTGACAAGTCATAGACGGTCAAGCTCTGATAAAAATGATAGTGTTCCAACTTGAACTAATTCGTAAACTAACCAATTACTAAATACAATTATGGTTTTAAGGTCAAGGACAAAAAAACCTGCCGACCTTAAATTGTTGATTTAAGACCTTTGACGATCTTAATAACTTATAACTTGTAATAATAATTATTCTCTATTCTATTAAAAAAATACTCTGTTTACTGTACATGTATTACTGTATCCTGACAGGAAACGAGACTAAAATGCTTTCACAATAAAAAATGTCTAAATCACTCGACAGATATCACTGATTTATCTAAATGTCTACTTGTGTGACTTTAATACTGATTTTTTAAGGACGGAACTGACTTTTGTTGCTGTACAAAACCAAAAATCCAGAGACTAGCTTTAGTAAAATTTTTACTTTTTATTGGAGCAGTTTTAGTGAAAACAATGTTATTTTTTATAGATAAGTTGCTTTAAAACAAGGAGTATAAAGCTGTTGAAACAGATTTTAGATATATACATGTATTTTTTTTTTCGTTAAATTTCAAGGTCATGTAAACTACTTCATCCGTTTTAGGTGTTTTTCGTAAATATATTTGTTTTGTAATTTTTTTTTTCTTGACAATCGGCGTTAACAGTTTTGTACACCTTCTTGATTAGCAAATTTTCAGAAAAGCAAACTCAATAATATTGAGTCAATATTATTAAAATTTGTTCGACTGGATAAAGATTCCCTTATTTTCAATTCGTTAAGTTCCAGGCTCAGCTACAAAAATTGTATTCAAATTCATATTGTGAGCGAGACGCCATTAGTTTGACACTTAGAAATGTAACTTTAACCTATGAATCATAAAACAAACTGTTTTTACTTTATTGAAACTTTATTCAAATATTTTGAGCAGATAAATAGATCATAGGCTATGATCTATTTATCTGCTCAAAATATTTGAATAAAGTTTCAATAAAGTAAAAACAGTTTGTTTCGCAGTTTTACAAAACCGTAAAACTTAAGGAGGTGAGTGACCCTCTGTGTACAATTATGTCATGCCAAAAATGTGCTCGTAAAAGATGTTGTAGACTGTGAATTTCAATGAATTGAAATGAATTGAAACTTTTTTGAAACATACTAACGAAACTCCCGCGCATCAGCTAATTTGTTTTACCGAAGCAAAACTATCACCATAGGCCGCCCACAAAGCCATGAACTTTGCTAAAAATCAAATCGGACATTGGATCTAGTTTTACAACTATTGGGTTCTTTTTGTTTTAAAAGCTTTCTTTTAACAAGGAGCACAAAACTGTTCTCTTCTATTTTTGAATAAATGTCTGGTAAAAAAAAAATAATCGCGAAAAAGACTAAAAATTTTCAAATGCGGCAGATTCACGACCATGAATTTTAATGATAAAAACAGATATCAAAAATCGGCGTCAAACTTTTCAGCGCGGGTTGTTATGACGGGTACAGAATTAGAATATACAAAAGTTTTATTATAAAACCATTTGTAAATAAAATCATTTTCAGCTTAAAAAAAATTAATTGAAAATGATTTTAGCTGAAAATAATTATTTTCGAACATGTATTTTATATGGACGTCATTGTACGGTAATTGTCAAATACAATGAAATTCGTATAAAATACATGTTCGGAAATAATCATTTTCAATTAATTTTTTTAAGCTGAAAATGATTTTATTTCAAAGGGTTTTATCTACAGTCCCGACCTTCTAGTTGTGCAATTTGCGTTTCCGAAGTCTTGTAAAATTTCCTGAAAAAGTGCACAAGTAGGCAGTCGTGCTCAACTAGAAGGTGCTCAACTAGAAGGTCGGGACTGTATTTTAATTCGGTACTTTTTGATGATATTAGTAGTATAGGACGTCCCCTCGGTTATTNGACCTTGTCACAATAGGCGAGGGGACAATCCTCACTACTGATATTTCTCCGTTTCCACCCTTTCAAGTCATTTTTATTCCCAAAAACTGAAGACCATTTTTTTATATAAAAAAAACTGTCAAAAACAACGAAATAGTTTTCTCTAACTCGCCAAGGTCATTTGATATTAAAAAAAACTACGACGGGGAGTTTTTTTAATGAGAAATAAGAAATGAAAAATGACATCATCTCGAGCTCAACCAATGAAAACTTTTCCGTATAGTTTTGCAATTTTTTTTTTTTCAATTAACGCAAATGGGAAATTTTAGAAATTAAGACTTTCTTTTTCAGTTCTAAAATTAAAAAAAATAACGCATCGAATATTTTCGAGTATTTCGGGTTACAATGGAAAAGTGTTATTTTTTTCAGGAAATGTTTCTCGATTGTCATTGGTGGAGGATCTTGTGATGCTTGAATTCACAACGCTGATTGGCTAACGCTATTGTTTTTAATAAAATTTGAATTTAACGCATTTTTTGACGCACACAATTTGGAAGTACTATTTTCACACGTTTCTTTGTCGCAATTTTTTGAATTTTCTTTGTTTTAGAGTTTTCTATGCTATAGTTTTATTCAAAGATAGAGAAAAAAGATAAAGAGTAGAGAAAATTCCAGTATTCCGCGGAAAACAATTTCATTGGTCCATTTTTTTATGAAACATAATTTTTTTAGTATGGATTAGGTGCTGAAAACACCAGGTGCGCCGTTATGTTACAACCCACTATGTTACAATTTTCCCCTTCGTTTTAAGCAAAAAAATTTCTGGCGTTTTTGCCTACGCACTATGCCTTTATGTTACAATTTTATTCTAGAGCGTTGCCGTAGGATCCGTTATGTTACAATTATTTCGCGTTTTCCAGCTAAATCGCCTACGCAATGCGCCGTTATGTTACAATTTCCCCTTATGTTACATTTTTTTTTAGATTTGGTTTTGTAACATAACGGAGAACCTGGTGTACTCCATCTAGCCAATTATCTTAACAACTTTTTTGCTGAGTGTCAAGATAATTTAATATTGTTGAGATACTAGGTTGGGGCATTTGGTAAAATAATTGGAAATCGCGATACATTTTGGTCCAAAAAGTGTTAAGATAACCCAATTGTGTTAAGATGACCGGTGTTAAAATAACTAGAAAATTGTACCCATGCTTCTAATTAGTTCCGGCCCTTAATTGGATTCATTTTTATACATCCTACATTTGAAAAACCGGACCTTATTTACACGATGCTCTAAATATCTACCGTCGCCCTAAAAGTACATTTTCCCGGATTATGTCTAAATAATTAGGCCAAAAATATATGCTCCAATTTTAATCATTAATCTCCGAATACTAAAAAACCGGTGCCGTAAAAATATTTAAGCTTTAAATGGCGAAAAAAAATCCAGAGTTCGACCAACTCCCCTTTCTTCGTATTGGACGTTATTCAGTTTATACTTTATACAAATTCAAGGCTTATTTGTTAGACACCAAAATCTCTACGAGTTAAAATGTTTTTAGATTCGTGCAATAAATGTCATATCACAACGCGCCTTATTATTCTGACAAGTATACAGATGAGAAGTTTGAGTATCGTCATGTTCATATACCAAAGGTGCATTTTTTTAGTTGACAAAATAAAAGTCCATTGAATCAATAAAATTCTCATAGAAAACATAATGAAAAATCGCATTAGACCCTAGACCGCGCATTGTGGGCACATTTTGGTCCCATGGATTTTTTCACTCGTGAATTATTCATTTTAGGGTAGCGCGGCCTTAGGGTCATAATTGGTGAAGCGTACTTTCGCGACCACACCATTTGGTCGTGAATTGTTGTTCAAAATATTGTTTCGCCACCACATGATCGCGACATGGTGTTTTAAACAATGTTTCGCGACCATTTTCTTCTACTTTTTTGTACTTAAAAAGAGTGGTCGCAAAACACCATCTCGCAAAACCTCTCGCAAAACACCATTTCGCGATCATGTGGTCCCGAAACCATATTTTGAACAACGATTCGCGACCAAATGGTGCGGTCGCGAAAGTACTCATAAAGGGTTTTTTCGCGACCACAAATGGTAACCTCTTCGCGCCACATTAATAATGGGCGTCGTAGTCTTTTTTTTCGCGCGGGTTAGATAAAATTTCGTTTTTTGTGAACTAAAAAAACGCACCTTTAGGAATGGGTGCGAAGTCTTCCGAAAGATCGTTGCATGACGGAATTGGAATGGCGGGAACTAGGCGTCCAACAGAGCCAGGGATGGGTCCACTACATGATTCACGAACCAGAACCACACATTTTGCTCTTTAGGCGGCCAATAAAATAAATTATAGGTCAGTATTTATTTTAACAAAGATAGGTCAAAAAGACCTGATAATATTAATTAATCATATTATTAAACGACCTTAGTGGACAAATTTTATTCAACTGACCTCAAGAGTCTTCAGTGAAGACCTAAATGACAAAGATGACATTAGGACTTTAGTACAAAAAACTTCCTTGACGAGAGTTTTACAGTCCTTACTCTCAATACGGACGCTTTTTGTCAAAAAATGTCCCCAAAACAGTCGAAAAATGGACACTTTATGACAATTCACCCCAATACGGACGCTATTTTCGAGAATCAAAAACGTCCGTATTGAAAGTAAGGACTGTACTAAATACAAATTTATTACAGGGGTGGTGGTTATAACTTATAAGCTCTGACGTTTAAACCGTTTACTTTGTTTTTTAACATTAATAATTCTGTCTGTTTGGTTTTTTTTTGGCGAAGATCAGCCAGATCTTTTGATGCCCATGTCGTTATTGTGGATAAATCTAGATCTTAAATATACCATGTTCAAAAATCAGCTTCTTCAAACTTGTCTGGCGATTTTTATTACACTTTCAAGGTAAAAGTTTTACCCCATACCGCGCGGTGCCGTGGGCCATAAACTTTGTGGTCAAGCATAAACAGACCACCATTTATTACGCATAAAAATTGTGATATTTATAGGTCATACGGGGTTAAGACAGTTTTAGGCAAAAAAATAATCTTCTATAGAAGTTTAGAGTGTACTAAAATATTTTATTTATGTTCTGACATAAAATAAAATCTTAAAAATTATACCATTCGTCTCATTGGTTATTTTTAGTACCCTCTAAACTTCTATAGAAGATTTTTTTTTGTCTAAAACTGTCTCAACTCCGTATGTCCTATATATATCAGAAGGTAATTTTTATGCGTAATAAATGGTGGTCTGTTTACGCGCGACAGAAAGTTTGTGACCCACGGTAACGCGCGGTATGGGGTAAAACTTTCACCCGTTAGATGAATAATGAACATCTTAAGGAGACAAAAAAAAATGGACATACCTTTTTTGGTGAAGTATACTACATGTATATATATATAGTTTATGTTCAACATGACTATTTTTCAGATTTCAATGCGACAATTCTCCTGCACTGAGCATGAAACACATGATCCTGCCACTTTAGGTCTCCACCTGTTCAAAATTCAACTCGGGACGCGACGATCCACGAAAAAAAAACTCCAAAAAACGTGTGTCAATTCGCTCGCGTCGGAACAACTATTGTCCCTGTTTTAATCTCTATGTAATTACTGTTCAAGTTTAGTCCCCGCGCATACCCGGTAGAGCATCAGAATCCAAAGATTTTTTTTTCGAAAGAAAAAATTTTGTTTAAAAAAAATAAGAGAAAAGAAAATTTGCTTCCTCTGGATAACTTTCTGGACGATTAAATTGATCATTAATGACATATGTGAGAGAAAAAAAGATGCATTCCAGTTTTCCTTTATTTTATCTATGTAACCTCCTTTGGGCACAATACACGTTTACAGTTTAGAATAACTGAATGACCACAGCTTAAATAAGTGTCTTGATGGTACAGCTTGTAACTGGACAACGACAAATGGGATAACAAACACAAGCCATACAAATATTTATGAAAAAGGTCTTGATTTTCATTATAAAATCGTATTTTTCTGATGAATCCCAAAAAAGTACCAGTAGGTTACGTTTCTTACCCCTTAAGAGAAACGGCCTTGTTTTGTTGATTTATTTATACATATATATATATATATAAATTGCCATTTGTAGATTGAGATTTCCATTCATTCATAATATATTTTATTTATCTGATATTTCGTCAGTACGCCATTTTCAAAGATTTTTCGCGACTAAATAATACAAACACAAATTTTAAACAATAATAGATTTATTATTGTCTAAAATTTGTGTTTGTATTATTAAGTCGCAAAAAATATTTGAAAATGGCGTAATGCCGAAGTATCAGATAAATAAAATATATTATGAATTTATATATATATATATATCTAAGCATTTTATACATTTAACTAAAGTAATAGAAACTGAAACTAACTGGTGATTAAAAGGTCTAAAAAAGGTCATAAAAACATAAGAATTTAAATTCCTTTTTCAAATACCTAAGACCTTAAAATCTCCGGTTACTTTTCGCCCCTAGTACTTTTGTAAAATGGATTTGGGTTCATTTTCAACTACGACTGTCGTTAGAAAATTTAGATTTATATACAGTCGATCAGGTAACGAGTTGACACTTTCGTTGCGGCTTTTTTCAAAAACTGTCAACTCGTTAACTCACGTACTCTATACATAAATCTACAGAACAAGGCTGACCTAAAAATGTATCACGTCTTTTTAAATATATTATGTTACATATGTAATATTATGTTACATATGTTGTAATATAATATGTTACATATGTTGTAACATAATATGTAATATTATGTTCCATATGTTGTTACATATATATTATATTACATATGTAATTTAGGGTGATACTAATTTCGGATAACGATTATTTTAGTGTTGTAAATTGTACGCAAGATGTATTATCATGATAATGTGAAATTTCATGCGGAATTTAAGGTTGGCCATTTTGATGTTGTGTATTTTATTTGCAACTGTCATTTCAGGATTTAAATCAAGCCTATCATGCCTAGCAACAACAGCTTTCAAGTCTTAGTTAGATTACTGCAATGGTTGCACTCATATGTCTATTAAAACGTACAGAAGTTATAAGGTCCCACTAACGGATTTTTGTGCAATAAAGTCCCACTATCCACAATTTTAATGGGACCGTATATCAAACCAATACCGTAATTCATAATATATTTTATTTATCTGATATTTCGGCATTTTCAAAGATTTTTTGCGACTAAATAATAGAAACAAAGATTTTGAACACTCCTGTAGAAACTCACTATGGGTACAGCAGCCGGCCGAGATATACAGTTTTTTTGAGGGTTTATAATTATATTTATTAAAAATAAGTTAAGCATTTTCTGAATTATTATCTTCTGTAATCCTTGTTCGGAACCAGGGGACAAAAATGTTAACTTTTCTACAATATTCTTCCCATTCCGGACGGCCCTTGTATTTATTCTCCAAAATTGGCACACCAGAAAAGAAACGCACTTCATTAGTGATCTATGTTTGTATTTGTTTAGGCGGATTATAGCACCATAGGGAGTAGCTATTAGGTACGATTGTTATAATTGTACCTGAGTTGATCGGAATTTCTCAATTTACTAAGGTATAATTTCCCCGTTGTACAGTCCTTACTTTCAATACGGACGATTTTTTGCAATACGGACGTTTTGTGGGAAAATGTACCTAAAACAGTCGAAATGGACACTGAACAATTCACTCAATACGGACGCTATTTCCGAGAATCAAAAATGTCCGTATTGGAAGTAAGGGCTGAATGTCAGTAACACTCCGTAAAATTACAACTTATATCTGCCCCTTATTCTTTATTATAAAGAATAAGGCAATTTGCCAATCTAAAAAACAAAGATCCCAACTGTTAGAAAAATAAAACCTGGAGCAAAAAAGGAAATCCAACCCCATTTCACGGCACATGCTATGAGATAAATACCAATCCATAATGTCACTTCGCCAAAATAATTAGGATGCCGAGAATATCGCCATAAACCACTATCAATAAATTTGCTTTTATTGGGCGTCTTTTCTCGATTGAAATATATATAGCACGATTTTTTGAAATATACTACCAATTGATCAAAAAGTTAAAGAAAATCATAGACGTGATGTGTTTAGAGCGATTTTTTAAGTTCCTGTTCTTATGTAGGACGATTCCAATTATTTATATTTGTCACCTGTTCACATGCATAAGCATAAAACGTATTTACAGTCCTTAAGGAGGGGTCCGTCATGTTGTGTACAAACTCAACCTGAAAATGGATAAAATGTATTTGTGTGTTAAATTTTCTGTTTTTACAACAGTTCAAGGTGTTAGCTATTATTATAAACCATGACCAAGTTCATTTGGCTACTAGGTTCTAGAAATTTCGGGCTTTCAAAATTCTGACAAAAATTGAAATTAATAAAAATGGTCATACAATTTTTGAAAAATACTCAGGGTTACGATGTTTTTCAATCTCTAATTTGTACATAGTAGTTGTCTACAATGATCCAAAAAA
>SCLG01000350.1:110723-121299 GCA_004367875.1 Oikopleura albicans | reverse complement strand
TTTTAATTGACTCTTTTATCATGCATATGCTCCTGAACAGGTGAAAAGCACCTAAAAGCGGTCTAAAACGGGTGCGCCCCTTTAATCGCACTCTGGTAGGTAAATTTAGACCAAATTGTGACGATCAAAAACTTATTTTTTTCTATTCTTATTAATACTTCGAATGCCGAAAAAATCATAAAAATTGCTTGTACGTATCGCACACAGTTGAGCGTCAAACGCGTGGCAAAATTTCGCCATGAAAAACGTGGACGGGGTCCGAATTTTGCAAAACGTGGCCGAGTTAAGGAATTTTAAATAACATTTTTTCACTTTTTGTTGTTATTTCAAATGGTAAGTTGGAATACAGTACCTGTTTACGGAAGTTGACAAAACGATGGGGTAAAAAACTGTTAACTACCATGAATTTTGTTAACTTTTAAAGTAGACAGTGCATCAACTAAAATTTGACGCCAGCCGACTGTTAACTTCCATGAATTTTGTTAACTTTAGGGGCCTTCAATTCCGTAGACAGGCGGTGTATGATATACAGAGGGTAGGCCAATTCCGGAACGCTTTGCGATTTTGAGCCAAAGTCCCCCTTTGTTCCAGAATTGGACTTTTAGCCCGAAAACCGTTCCGGAATTAGACTTTTTCGTTCCGTAATGGGACTTCAAACCTTTTTTGAAATAAAAAGCGTTCCGGAATTGGACTTTTTTCCGGTAACTGTTCCGGAATGGGGTGTTCCGGAATTGGCCTACCCTCTGTACGCATACATTTCACGAAAAATGGGCCTTGAGGGGGTTACAAATTATTTCATGTATTTGCCGTTGTTGATTTACTTACCAAGGTAGTACTTCTAGTACAATAACTAAAGTAAGCATGTTTTTTCTCGTGTGAAAATCAAACTTTTAGTTACCCTTGTCAATAAAAATCCCGTATAGCCGGCTTTTTCCTTTGTCCACGCATCACGAAATTTTTGGTACCTTGAATCCTCGACGCCATTGTATCTCATGGCAATATGCATTGATAGCCTTAACCCCCAAACGAAAATGAGGCTAAAAACAATAAGACATCGAACGTCGGGGTTGGCGGAATCATCGTCGGTAAATCGCTTAATTAACAACGCAATATTTGGTAAGATAAACCACCACCCCCAGAAAATGTCGATGAGTGAGTTGTCTTTCTTTATCTTTTTAAAAGCTCAATTTGTTAATATACCGAGTGCCGGAATTATGCATCATAAGCTACGACTGATACCCAAATAAGCGTATAGCGTTCTATTAAAATATTGTACTCCAAATGATCGCCAAAATAATGTATTTTGGGTTGTTTTGGTGACCACGAAAATTCATATTTTGAACATAACTTTGCGACGAAATGGTCGCCAAATGGTGTTTCAGACAGGACTTGGCGACCAAAAATACAGTCTTTGACGACTAATAGCATACTCCCTAAAAACTGTACATTACGTCATATTTTTGAACCAATTTAGTTGCACAGAACTAAGACCTATTCGACTTAAATTCATTTTGAGCTCTAATTTGACAAATAAGAAAGAAAAGCAAGCCACAGAAAAATACGGTAAGGACGGGCAAATAGAAATCAAGGGCATCCGGTTCCCCTTGCAACGTAGCAAACGGGCTCCCCAAAATGTGCGTTTTATTCATTCTCTTTCCCTTTATGTCGAAAACGCTCTGTAATATAATATTACAGATATATAACTAATATTGAAAGAAAATTTGTCTGCCCTCAAAATCCTTCCTTTCGTAAATAGTATGATTAGCCAATTTTAAAAATATTATTCAGAGTTATTGTGTACTGGTTCAGAGAAGATAACGCTGAAGTTGCGCATTAAAAGAATATTGAAACTGGGCCAAAGTTAAACCGTACCGTTATTGATGCACAGATTTGAACCGTCTCTAGGAGCGGAAGCATCCTTACTAACAAGCGGTTAGTCCAATTTTGGGACGATTTTTTTATTTCTTAGTCCAGTTCCGGAAAAAAGGTCCATGTCCGAGACGGTTTTAAGTTGTTAAATAAAACGAAACTCCAATTCCGGGCAAAAAGGAACTTAGACTTTTCATCTTTGTATATATACCATGTGTATTACCCAGGGTGCGCAGTTAAACGTCCTGCAAAATTTTGAAAAAAGTGGGCTGTAAACCTCAGGTTGAAAATTCGAAAATTGCAGGTTGCAGCTAGATAGTGAACTGCTAATAGGGTAGACAGTTGTTTTTGGTGGAGATTCATGAGTCATGGGTATCCACCAAACTCCATGGTGAAGCTCATGACTATACTACTACCAATAAATACTAGATCGGACAGGAGTGGTACCATCGGGTTCGGTTTTGAAAGACCTTTAATTTGGTGGTCATGATGTAATGATGCTGAAACTATCTCCCAATGATTAATATGAAATGGTAATAATTATCTCATTTATTCTCGCGTGCGTAAAGAGCAGATTTCAATCGTGTCGCATAAGTATATATGTGTACAGTTTTGTTTGTTTTAACCATGGCGACGTTAGGGTCGTCGCATCCCGGCCGTCTATAAAAAAATTTAAATTGATCATCAGCAGTATTTTTTCGGTTTTTCGTTTTTAGAATGTTTTTTATGGGTTTTGTAAAGGTTTTTATTATTTTTTCTTGACTTTTTCGTTGTTTTCGTTCGGTCCATAAAATGTAGTCGGGCAATCGTGCAATCGTCTAGCAAAATGATGCGTGGGGCCAATCTACAGCTTCGTTATCGGCGCATCATTCAACCAATGATGTGGGGCACCCTGATTGATTCGGTTGGTTTGAAATTTTCGGATTTCAAAAATTGGACAAGTAATACGCGTCCGTTTGTCTTGACCGTCGCGCGGTCGATAAGAAATTGCGTTATGGTGCGATTGGTGATGCCCACTCCCGAGTCGCGTAGGTGGTCGATTATGGTCGCCACGGGTGCATTTTTGCAGCAGATATAGCATAAAATACTATGGGCCGTGGCTTGTCCAAGCACTTCCGGTTTGGGGATTATTGACTTCCAATCCCACTTCAGTCACCACTTATAATGATGCTGAAACTATCTCCCAATGATTAATATGAAATGGTAATAATTATCTCATTTATTCCCGCGTGCGTAAAGAGCAGATTTCAATCGTGTCGCATAAGTATATATGTGTACAGTTTTGTTTGTTTTAGCCATGGCGACNCTCATGAGTATAGACTATACTCATGACTCATGAGTCATGACTATACTACTCCTGTGTATATGATTATACCATATGTATATGTGTATAAATGCTACATTGCGTATATATGGCCTAATTTTAATGAATAAGTTTAAGCTATGAAGCTGTTTCTATTCTGTATAATATTCGGTATAATATTATTTTCTAATTTAATTGATTCAATTTTTCTATGTTTTCCTGAAACTCATTACAAATAATGTAAACCTAATTCTACCATTTCCAGTTTGAATATAATTTATATTTTAAATACTAGGATCCAACCAGGTAATCCTCGACAAGTATAACTTTTCGGGCAATTTGTTTTTCTACACTGAAAGTTTCGCTTGCGAAGATAATAAAGTTTTCGGTATGCATTCCAGTTACGATAAAAACATGTCTAATACAGAGAACTCTTGAAAAACTTTGATTAGAAATAAATGGTTTATAATATAAACTTTATATGCTGAAATACTAAAATAAACAGATCTACATACAGCTAGGGGTCTCTAGATGTTCGCTTTCTAGATGTGCGATTTTTTTACGAAAATTTGTATATACCTCTAGATGTGCATCTATTTTCAGACCAATTTTATGTGTTTTGGCCAACAAGACGTACGAAAAGTGTACTGGTGATTCGTAATCTAAAGAAAATATTTGTATCACGTTTAGACTCCTATGATAGCGTTTTAGAGTAGACCCCGAATATTACATTTATGTACGGGGTATCCAACCTCAACTACTACGTTTTTGTCGCTATTTTAGGCTTACAAAACGTATCACTTGAGGTTGGACACCCCGTAGTTATTTTAAATAACCAACCCCTCTAAGAAAGTGGTCAGATTTTCGGTGAGTACGGCGAGTAATGTCTCTAGATGTGCATGTCTTTCTAAATGTGCGTGTCTCACTAGATGTGCATGTCTCACTAGATGTGCATGTCTCTCTAAATGTGCATTTATCTCTAGATGTGCACGTTTTTTCGGAAATCGAAAATACACATCTAGAGACTTCTGACTGTATATCATTCAGTTTAGTAAAGTTTTTCACGCATACATATGCCTAGGGTGGCCAGCTGGGATTTTGACTCGATTTTCAAGTTGTAATCGACCACTGCGGAGTCGATGGCAGTACTTAGAAGTCTCAAAATTGCTCCGGTTAGGAATTAAACCACAATAACCGCCAAAATTCTGATTTTACCGTTATCTTGTTTTATTTTTCCAAAAAAATCTGCCAACTTATTTTCATGTAGCAGTTTTCCCCAAAAGCAAAACTAAGTTATGTGTCAAAAGCCGTTTTTGCTTTTAAATTACGAATAATATTGTCCGCGTAGCACCTTAATTGTCTTGGCGGCGCCTCCAACCTAATACTTTAGTTTATAGTTGGGCGTGTAGTTATTAAACTAGAAGTGCATATCAGTAAATTTATGGACGAATTTCATATCCATAATACGATTACTAATTTTTGTAAGAGTTTTAAATTAATATACATGTACAATCTATGGGACAACATGATGTTTTTGTTGATGAAGTCACGGCGTGTTTCGTGAACATTGTTTTATTATAAAATGTATTTGTTATAAAAAATACCTATTGCGCAATATTATCCCCGTTATGTTACAAATTTTAATTTGTTTGGCCTTTTCCAGCAAAATTGCTTACGCACTGTTACAATTTTTATGTTACACTTTTTTTATTTGGTTTTGTAACATAACGGCGCACGGTGTATATAATTAGACCTCATTAGCCTTTGGCCAAGTTAAAAACTGTTAACGTAAGTGTGGTCCATTATTTTGTACGTTACCTTTTTGGACACCTGTTATTTTTGTTAATTGGCATCACGGTCTTTCAAAGAAATGTTTTTTGTGGAAATTACGTTGCCCAACACATAACCGACTTTATAACTCTTTTTGTGCCCACCTGTTCCTCCCTGTGTTTGCGAAGGCAGCTCCTTTAATTTTGCCAAAATGTGCACAACGAAAACTGAATGCAATCTAAGCAACATTTTGCAAAATCGATTTTTTCCTCTTGGCGCAATTACCGTTGGTGCTATAATCGCCGGTGAGTTTTTGTGTAATAATGCTAGGAGTCNAAATAGAGAAATTCTCATTATTGTCATTATGGCAATTTTCTATACATAACCTTATTCAAAAAATATTCAAAACAATTTGTCTCTGTGCTTAGATAGTGTATTCATTGAGCTAGTAATAGTGGACACGAGGCGCTTGCCCGACAACCTCACACAATTTAACGTAGGCGGTGCACACAAGAGGTGAAACAAGAGGTGAAACGTAGGTAGTTGACTGATTTAGGATTCGCCTTTAATTTAGACCTAAAGTAAGAAAAAACGCTACGTAAGCAAAAAACAACGCAAACCGTAGATTTAAAAAAAAATCCGTTCGTATACCGCCGGTATCTATATATACCGTGTATACCAATGATTCGTTATAATACCCCCTGAACCAGTTATCTTTTACAGACTTTTTGGACCTAAATGTAGGGGAAAGGGGTCAACTCGGGTGTATTTGCGTTTCTCGAGAAACTCGGGTGTATTTCAAAAAAAAAAGTCAAATACACCTGAGTTTCTCGAGAACCTCAAATACACCCGAGTTTCTCGAGAAACTCAAATACTCCCGAGTTGACCCGATACCAAATGTAGCGCGATTTCCTATTATCTTACTAAATAGCCTACCCAATTGTCCTAAGAAAATTCAATTATCTTAACACTTTTTGAGCACTCTTGGTGTTTAGATAACTGGTTAGATGGTGTATTATCATCATTAAAACAATAATGCAATTTCATTTTAGGGCGTTGAAGCAATTAGCACAAGTCAGCTTGAAAAGGAGCATTTCTGAAGGCAAAGAGATTTTTCAACTATAAATATTTGTATTTGGTGTTTGACAAATATTTCAAAATTCCTGTAAAAATGTCTAATAAAACTAAAACACAAGTGATTTAACTGTTCATTTAAATTTTATCTTATTCATAATTGTTTAGAGATATACATGCACTGCGCTGAAAGCGTTACGATTTGTGGCTCAAAAACTGTAACGCTTTTGGATCATGACGTGATTTTGTACCGCTTTGAAAGCAGGGACTGTACATCGTAGATATTATAAGAAGTCGAGCTAAGAAGAAAAAATAATTGAGACATAATCATCATATCAATACAATTTGGAAGCAGAAACGAACGCTTTTGAATTTAATGGCAAACAGTACTCATTCAGGGGTAAAAAGTTTGTACACCCTAATTTAATATTTAATGGAGTTTTTGCCTAGATTATATCATAGTAGAGTAAATTTATATATAGTAATATATTATATCTATAGGTAACTACGGTGAAAGTAATTAAACTAAATTAAAAAACTAAAGTCCCAAAATGATTGACACCCTAATCATTTTCGTATAGGCTCAGTATCCGATACACCAGGTCCGTCTTTGTCTTTTAAACCAGATTTTCAAAAAAAAAAACGAAAGAAAACGGCACAATGCGTAGGTGTCTTATAAATAACGCCATAGTGCGTAGGCGTTTTAAAAGATAACGAAATCAAGCGGATGTATGGTAGTTTGTCACTAATATGTTGGATTTTTCCCTTAAATTGTAACATTTTCGTGTATATTCAGTGACAAAAATTGTGCTGGCGGACAAGCTAGTTAACTTTTCTAAAAAAGCCAAACATAACGGAACGACCGGGAAAAATTAAAAGATTTATTTTTAAATTTGACGACAGTTTTTTTTTAACTTCTCGCAAATGACGTCCATATTAGGGTCAGTGTTGGAAGCGTTGGGCGTTGGGAAAAATCCGAGCGTTGGCTAACGCTTGCGTTTGGGAAATTTGGAGCGTTGGTCAACTTTTCCAACACTGATTAGGGAGAATTGTCATGAAGTGTCTATTTTGCGACTGTTTTGGGGACATTTTTTTACAGAGTGTCTGTATTGGAAGACATCGTCCGTATTGAGAGTAAGGACTGTACTGTATTATGTTTTAAATCCTATGAGTCATGCGAACACACGCCTTTTTTTGTATTTTCTTAACCAAAAGGGCAAAACTAAGTATCATTCGTCAGACGTGTAACAGTTAACTAGGCATGAATTGACGACATTTGGAATTTAAACAGTAAGCAAAAGTACATATGTTTCAAGAAAAAAGTACATGATTATAGGTTACATGTAGGATGAAGTGATATATTTTTAGGAGAAATAATTTGTATAAAACAAGCTCTAAAAAACTTTTAACGAATACATTTTGAGTAAAATAAATGTGAGCAAAGATCCGCTGTTTCTCGGTAGCTTTTTATGATTTTATTTTTGAGTAAAAGGCATCTAAGGCAGCGAATACAAACTCATAAGGTCGACGAATACATTTTGATATAAGGTCGCCGCGCGAGTACATTTGGATATCATTGGATCCAGTCAACGAACTAAAAAAAAATAATTAAACAAAAAATGATTACACCGCCTAACCAGTTATCTTAACAACTGTTTTTTTTCTCAAAAAGTGTTAAAGATAATTGGATAGGACGTTTGGTTAGATAATTGGAATTTACGATATGGTTCAAAAACTGTTAATATAACCAAACTTTGTTAAGATAACTGGTTAGGGGTGTATTTTATTGGCATCGAATATGATTATTTTTATTATTTTTTTCAACCCTGAGCAGTTATAGGTCCCTTTGCGACAAAGGCTTTTCCGTGATATGAGTTTATTATAAATGACTACTTTTATTAGTTATCATTTTTATACCAGCCCTGCCCGATAACTGAATGAAATAATCTTTAAAATAATTAACTTCGGTTGATCTAGGACTCAAGTACAGTCCTTACTTTAAATACGGACGTTCTTGATTCTCGAAAATAGCATCCGTATTGGGGTGAATTGTCATAAAGTGTCCATTTTTCGACTTTTTAGGGTAATTTTTTCACAAAAAGCGCTCTTTTTGGAAGATACCGTACGTATTGAGAGTATGGACTGTAATTAGATTAGTAATTTAATAAGTGATTTAGTGACGAATAGAACCAACAATTTAATAAACTGTTTAATTATAAGGTTTTGCAAATACTTTTGTTATTAAAAATTTACCTTTTGTGTTGAATGGTTAATTTTGAGAATAAAGTTCCTCTGCTTCTTCAATAGTTTGTAGAATCGCTTTTCCCTTAGTTTCCGGAAGTTTGAGAATTAATAATCCTTGGAAAGGTTTCAAAGTTTTTTATTCTATAAGTTATAGACTATAACCCTAATTATACAATTACAGTCCTACTTGAAATGAAACGTTCTCTTCGCTTTATAATATAGACCAAGTAAGTCCGTTTAATTTCAAAAGAGCAATTATAACTGTAATTAACCGTTCATATCTCAACCGTATCGATCTGTTTTTGAAATTCAAATATTATAAAAATATTGAAAGATAATGAAACATAACGGCGCATCTTATAAAAAGGCCACCTACCTGGTTAAAGTAAAAGTCAGTTTTTTCCACCTACGCACTACCTGCTTAAAGTAAACGTAGGCAAGCAATTGACTGTTACTTTGATCAGGTAGGTGGTGTATGTAAGCAAAAATATTCGAACTGCTTGAATGGACAAGACCATGACCTAAAAAGACCAATTCGGGAAACATGTCTAGTAATTCCAATTAGCCACATGGTTTCGAAATTGTGGGTTTTATTTTGATAACTTACAGGAATTATTAGACATGGCCGTAAAATTTAATCGCCAGGTCGATACTTTTAGTTGTAGAAAAGTTACAGCTTAACTTTAAATTGATAACTTAACCGCACATTAGTTCGAGTTACTCCATTGTCAGTCAAAATCACTGTACTCGAAAAAATACGGCATCAAAAAAGAACGTAGATATTTTATTAGGTAAGCCAGGCAGAGCACGACTGAATTGAAAATAATTCTTTACTTTCAGATGTGCTCACTGATGTGAAAAATTTCGGGAATTTACATGAATTTGGTAAGAGTGGGAAATAACCATCTTGCCTATGGTTAAAATTAATTTGGTATGCGGTATACCGTATGCGGCATACGGTATGCAACAAAAATAATCAACGAACCTTATGATTAGGTCTAATTAAATAAGGTCTGATAAGTTTGATAATATAATACTGTTTACAATAAGAGCTCATTTTGATATCTTATTCAGTCTTTACTTCCAATACGGACGCTTTTCATTTTCGAAAAACGTCCGTATTGGGGTGAATTGACATAAAAAGTCAATTTTCGCGCCTATTTTGTGGACATTTTTTCACCAAAATCGTCCGTATTGGAAGAAATCGTCCGCATTGAAAAGTCTGTATTTAGAGTAAGGACTGTAATGTTAAAAGTTTCTAGTTATTTTTTTTAATGTTTTAGATCCATACGAATTTGGAAATACCATGTGTAGTCCTGATACGCATAATATTTCAGACAAAGATACATTAAACCAAAATAAATATATTTATATGGTCTTTCCCACTCTTAAAACGGCTATTTTAATAGTAATCATTTAAGTCATGTTACTACATATTCTAGTGAAAAACACATGTTATAACATGTTAGTTCATGTAATTACCGACTATAATTAACATATGCATAAAGTTCATATATTAATATGGAAAGTTTTGCCAAATGCAACTCGATTTTCTTAAAATCTTGTGTTAAGGGGTTTATAAATTTCCCATAAACACCGGCACGAAATCCAAACCCAAATTTTCCGAAATAGCAAAAGGCAATCGAAGCCAATGAACTAGGGTATGCCCCGAGTTGACAATATTTGAAACCATGCCTGATAAAATTGAAGTGACGCCAAAAGTTAAAAAGGGCAAAAAAGCATATTGGTCAGCCAAAAGCAGAATAAAGGGAGCCGTGCTTAAGCCCAAACACCCCGCCATGCTGCCGACATTAATTGCAATATTTCGAACTTCGGTTGGATATAGTTCTGCCGTGTAAATATAAATTATTGAAAATCCACCGGAAATCGCAAATTTGGCCAGAAAAGCTTTTTTGGGTTTTGTGAAATTTTCAAAATCGTGTTTAAAGCTTCGTATAATGTCTGTAGCGCCTAATAATAAATTTTGAATGAAAAGAAAATGCCAATGTATGCCATTTTGCACTGCTACTGAAAAATCATGATTCGTGGCACGAATTCCGTGCAATTTTTGATTGATAATTGTAAATTCTTTTTTGAGAAAATGGGCGTGCACTCCCTATTTTGGTTCCAAGAATATTCTTGTTTGTCATTGGCTGGCGCGGAGACGGCCCAATCAGAGTCGAGCTTGAAGGCAAAATATTTCAGGCTTAGCGTTACAATTTGTAAACTACAAAAGAAAGACTTTTTGTAAACTGTCTACTACTTTTTTGTTAAATAAAAAAACACATTTCACAAAAAAGGCCATATACTATTATT
>SCLG01000350.1:44739-63558 GCA_004367875.1 Oikopleura albicans | reverse complement strand
GGCCTCAATTTATTCTCCCGAGAATATTGTCTTTCAAGGTCACGAAAAAGGATCGTTATCTATTTTCAGTATGACTTTTTGTAAATCTCATGCAGTCTGGAAAACTGCGCGTTTTTGCTTTTACATGCTTCCGCAACATGGTCACTCTTAAAAATGCGTAGTACACTTCATGTAGTATACTGTATACACCTTTTTTCACATTGTAAATATTCTTGTGACATACAGGGTGTAGGGTACCTTTTAACCCCCATGCTTTGTAAACACATAAACGGCCGCGCCATGGCGGTTAGCTGCCTATCTGATGTAAATTAAGACACGGTCTAACAGAGCACACGGAACTTCATTTATTTTTAAATAAATTAAATAAACCATTTTATTTGAATTTGTCCCAAATTAATTCCATGAGGGACCCTAATTCCATAACGGCCCTTTACCCAACAACGGCCGCTTTTTTCAAGAACCGAAAACGGCCGTTTTGGAATCAAGGATTGTATCTTAAAATATTTGTAACGGCGATTAAAGTCTGCAACATATATTGAAGAAGGATTATATTTGTGCGGGAACTCCTGATCTAAATCGAAACGGATTAACGGATCGCGGAAAAGACTCATGTCAAGGATCAGGGTTTGAAACTTCGTTTTTTTGTCTTAAAATCAGATTTTAAATAAAATAAGAACCGCCTGTGCAGTCATCCGGCAATTTTCCCTAGAAAAATATGTCGGATACATGCGCAGTACTTTAAGTATGTACGGTAAATGATATGCTGACAGACGATCCTGGAAAGTTATGACGATAATCCCTGTTGGATAGTTGCGCATGCGGTGTATTGCATTATACCTTGTGATCTTAACGGTTTTAAATTATAAACGAAAAATTAATTCGCAACATTTTGCAGTAATTTATGCTAAAAACGCCTCTAGATGCGCCCTTTTGGAACATTTCTTCCCTCTTGCCAAGAGGCTCTTGGTCGAATTTGTGTTGATTCCTCATTTCTGATTTTTAACCCTGTCAAGGAGATTCAGGAGGGCCGCTAATGTGTGATATTGATGGAACCGCTGTTTTGACAGGTGTCGTCTCTAGTGGTTACGGATGCGGCCTGGAAGGATTTCCCGGTCTATATTATGATGTGCAGCAGGCTTACGGTTGGATATCCGACATAGTTCGTCAAAGTATGTGCAAACACCTGGTGCGCCGTTATCTTTGAAAATAAAGCTGGTAAACGTTGCCAATAAAAAGGTAAACGGGAAAAGGTGAATATGAAGAAGTATATGAAGCGCCGCACCTGATGTATGGCACCGGCAACTGATTAAATAGAAACTATTTTCAGAATTTTCCGAGACACAGACGACCATGACCAGCATTAATCTTGCAACGGATTATTTATTGACAGGTTTATGAAGTCAATGAACATATTTTTTTTTCAAATACTTCATTGCATGAGATACTTTACTAAGTCTAAGACTTAGAATCCAAGTTTCTGGTTGTTAGTTGTAATCTTTAGATATACCAACAACTACAACTACGTCCATCACAACACGTACAGTGGCAACTACAGGTAACAATAACATAACGACCAGTATCCGCAGTCAAGCTTTATTTAATAAATAAATATTATATGAATATCCATGTGACATGGACGACGTCTCTAATACGCTCAAAATATCATTAGAAGCCACAATCAAAACATATCACGGGGAACGATCGATTGCAAAATGGGAAATAATCGGACAACCAATTAATCAACGAAATAATGGACTAAAAATGTTCGACGGAAATCGAAAAACAATGTTTCATTCCAAATTTGACTATGGACCTCGTGGAGTTAAAATAACATTTCCAAGTCCTGTCGTTTTGGTTGATTTTCAAATCCACATTCGAAGTTCTTATCGCGCCAAACGATATAGATCCGTGTGTCTTTACGCCGATAAGAAAAAAGTGGTGTGCACGGGGGTTAATTATGTCGCTCCAAATGATCAGATTGATTTCATTGAAGATTTTGTGCCAAACAAGGGACGGTTAAGATATGACTTAAGTTTATGCTGAATAATGTTTCGACACTTTAATTGCAGACCCTACTTGGTTAACCGGTATGTTCAAGTCAGAAAATTGCATCCGTGTACAATGATAAGCCTGTGTAGTAGGCTGTAGGGCTCGACAAAGCCAGGCATTTTCATGGCTTGGCTTTTTACCCTCTCAAAAACTTGGCTTAGTTTGGTTCCAAAAAGCCGTGCTTAATTGGGGTGGTAGGGTAGTCATATCATTTTCGCAGGTTTTCAAACTGTCTTAAAGATATTTACCCTGATGGATTAAGTAAAGGAAAAAAGGCATAAAACCACCTTAAAATTTTATCCAAAGTTTGGATTCCAAACTACTCGAAAAGACGGATTTCTAGACATTTGTATGGATGTAATCGAATCCGTTAACTAGGCTGGTCGTACCTATCAATTAGGACTGCGTTCAACAAATTGAATATATTCCACACCAATTGTTTCCAAATTATAAGTTATAATTTATAACGCCCCCAAATAAGTATGTGGTCGGTCAAGTATTCAAATTGCTCTGGACGGATCAACGCAAAAACGGATTCGCACAAATAGTTGAACTCCTCATTTGGTATGATGAAAGTAAGATTATGATTTGCATGTAATAAAGAAATATAACAGAAAATTCCCGAGGGAAAAAAAAGCTTACCATACATGTACTCCCATTTCGGCGGATTTTAACGTAATTACTTTTATTGTTCGCACCCTTGTTTCCGAGACGTACCAATAATATTTTTAGATTTCCAAATTTAGCCCAACGATTCATACATGTTTTGTTAAACCCTATTTGTAGAACCCGATTATTTTTAACTTTTAGTCTCTCAGAGTTATTTTAAATTGGTCAATTAGCCAAGGATGACGAGTCGTCATAATGACAACTGCGTCAATTTGACAACTGCGCGGTCTAGGGTTGAGTAGACTTTTAAAAAATATTGTGTACTTTTTTTAAAATAATTACCGAGAAGAAATTTTAAAACGCAATTAGTTTTTTTTTTGCGTTGCGCCGCTCGTTATTTTTTGTCACCTTAAAGGCTAAATTTGATATTTGTTACTATATTTAAAAAAAAGTTTTTTCTTTAAATATGACATAGACTATGTCACATAGTTTTCCACGAATTAAGGGTATTTTAGAGCGATTCATGCAAGTTTGAATCGAATGTCCCCTGGGAGTTAACAAAATTGTAATCATTATTTTGAAGATGTTAGAGGCCCAAAAGCTACTATTAAAACTACTCCAAAATCAACAACAATAACAACTACTACTACAACAACAACTACTACTACTACTACCACAACAACAACTACTACTACTACTACTACCACAAAAACCACTACGTCTACTACCACAACCACAACTACCACCACCACAACAACAACGCAAGGTTCTTTAATTTTATTTAGATTTAAGCGTCTTTTTCTTTTCTGGTAATGGCTTATTAAGCACGCTCCCATTGTCCCGTAAGTCACCCATGGGCGTTTGATATGGGAAAAAGTTGTTGTAAGACACGACGAGAAAAAAATTTGAGAAATGGAGAAATATGTAGTGGGAAACGTCTATCGCTTGAAAGCACATGTTGTTTTGGGAATGAACAGGAATCATGCCCGGGATCTTCCTGCCGAAGTTATTTCCGTAAGTAGCTAAAAATACCAAAATATTAGGCATAAAATGGCCGGTTAATAGCAACTTGTCGGTTAACAGCCCACCCTTAATTTTTTTTAGCCAAATGTGGCCAGTAAACGCGCACCCTTTTTAAACATAATTTTCAGGCGTATTTTTATATTTATACAGGATGGTCTGCTTATAAGGTCAGGGCCAAAAAAACTGACTTGACCTTCAAGCCTCTGACAAAATTTAAAATAAAAAGACATGTTTTAGAAAAAAAGTGTAAAAAGACAAGATTTGTTCCCAAATTTGATTTGATCTTAATCTAAAAAAAAACTGACTTGACCTTACAACTTGAGACCTTATAAATTATAACCGGACCCCCTGTGTATATAATTTAATTATAGTATTTTTATTGAGCTGTTTGGTCAAAAACAAATAATATATAATAAATTGAAGTTGATTTCGCGCAGCCACCGATTCGAGAAAGGAAAGGTACATTTGAAGAAGGACTTGATTATTGCAAAAGTCGACATCGCGATTTAATCACCGAAAAGATTGTAATGAATAGATATGGACTAGTGGCGAGAATGTACACATCCACCTCCAATGTAATGTATATTAACTCCCAAGGTACGTGTTCATTTGTCCGACTGTTTTACCGAAGAAGGGCGTTCAGACGAGATTACTTTGAACGACTTTATTTACCAAAGTTCAAGTCAAATAAGACAGTTCCCTGTAAAAATATGCGATTTAATATTCTTTGTTATTAAAATCACTACTAATAAATTGCATATTGTATTTTCCATTTTCCTTGCGCTATTGCGGCACCGTACGAATCGGTCACCTTTCTTTGNTTAAAGGTCATTCTGTGAATTCCGGTTTTTGTGGCCAAATTGACCACAAAGTGTCCAGGGGTGTTTATGACATCAAATACGCATAAATTATGGTCAAAATAGTGCACTATAGTGTTTATATCAGGAAAAAGTGCATATTAGTCATTCAAAACGTTCATTTGTGTTTTGTGGTCAAATCGACCAAAAAGTGTCCAAGCGTGGTCGGAGAGCTTTCGAGAGTATGCTCAATCGATTCCCCGTCATCGATTTGCTTACAAAGAAAAAAATCTATGTCAAAAAAGTCCATTTGTGAATTTTCGTTTTTGTGGTCAATTTGACCAAAAGTGTCCAAGGGTGGTCTGAATGACTTCGAAAGTATGCTCATTCGAATCAGGACCCCCAATTTACCTATGGTTGGCTTTTCCCTGATGTGAAAAGCTCACTTATAACAAAACTGGCTCAGATCCAAAGCTGATTTTTGAAAGTACTCAAAAAGTACTTTTTTTAAGGACTTTTGCAAACCTTTGATCATGAAATTTAGATATGACCCTAAAGTATCTACAGGCAAAATTTCAGCTTCGTAAGCCTTCAAACAAAAAAATGCGCTCGAGCGCAAGGTCTCAAGGGGTGTGTGTCCCCTATATGCCACTAAGGATCCTTAGGAGTTAACCCCTCGAATTTATATAATTTCGAGTGAATACTTCGTTAAGCGGTAACGAAAAATGGGCCCTTATTGTACCGTGCTAGTCAATAATGACGTCATCTTTTACTCGAGCTCTTACCACGGCAAGGTATTCGGCCAGGTGGCGACAGAGTCTTCAATTGAGCGACAAGACTTTGACGCCACCTGGCCAAATACCTTGCGAGAGTGAACGTTGAAAAATACGGTAGTGGAAAAATTGGTAACGTAGATCACAAAATTTGCATTTAAAATATGTTTTTTGTGCAGATCTCCCGTCATTGGTCAAACGCCTCACGTTTTTATTTCGTTTTCGTGGGGCAAACTCGTTAATTGCGTCTTGTGTACATTATGATTGGTCAATGTGAATGAGTCATGAATTATGACTTTTATTATGAAAAAATAATTTAACTGAGAAGCAAATGCTAACCAGCCCTTCGGCACCATTTAAGTATACATTAATATCCACGTGGTTTTTATATTGGATACCCCAAAAGAAAGGAATACGGAAATTCCCAATTAATTTTGTTTTTTTTACAAAAAAAAATGAAATGGAAAAGGGTCATAAAAATTTATCAAAGAGGATTAGGATTGCTTTTTAGGTCGCATTTCTAAATTATTGTATGATTCGAGAAAAAAGCCCGTCGTAACGATGTTGATACAAGATTTGGTGTCGTTTACCCAAAACAATTACCGTATACCGTATAGTCTACAAGGGGTAGCTAAAATTGCTAAATTAACCCCTAGGCTAGTTTAGCCTTGAATTTGGAGAACACTTTTTCATTCATAGGAAGCAAATGAAGCAACCGTTGCGAATATTGAAAAAGTTCACATTTTTGATATACCTGACATCATCGACTCCAAATGAAAAGCAGTGTGATCTTGGGTGTAGTATTGAAAAAATGGGCAGAGACTTGCAGTCAAATTTAATTTCAAACAAATATTATCAGATTCCAGCCTACATATCCAAGCCAACAGAGGTGTGCAAAATTGCACTTGAAAAACATAATATGCATAAAAATAGATATACCGGCAATGGTTCGAAATGTTTTCGAAATATGTGTTAATATTCTGAAGTTTTCCTGCCATATTATTGATGTAATAATTTTGGCACAATCTGATTTGGGCGAAACACAAAATAGCAAAACTTGAAAAAACGAAAAATTACAAACTTTCGGCTTTCATAAACAAATAAATAATGCATTATAAATAATTTGTTATGAAAAATAAAAAAAAAACATGTGACTTTTTAGGTGGTTTTTAGGTCTAACCGTTTTTCAGGTTCCGTTTTCTATTCGCTCAAATCAGGCGGTGAATCAGACCACTTTGAAAAAATCGAACCGTGAATAGATATAGTGCCGTACGACTTGACGAGATTTCGATATACTTCTAACCCTTCAGCTTATATTAATGCAAATTACGTCAATATAAATATTGGAAAGAAAGAACGGAAATGGATTGCGACTCAGAGTAACAGGTTAAATAGACCAATCTTGTACCTAAGGATTATTTATAAATAAGAAATCCTACACCAAACGGACCCGCCAAATCACATGTTAGCAATTCAGTGAGAAAACAGCCCCATGAAGCGGGGCCCAGGAGGCTTTTCGACAAGATAATATCAGGCACGGCGGTTTTTCGGGGCATACGTTTTTCGGAGAAAATACAAGAAAAGGTTTTTCGGGGGAAATACATGAAAAGGTTTTTCGGAGAAAGTACAAGAAAAGTTTTTCGGAGTAGCACCAGAAAAGGTTTTTCGGGGGAAATACATGAAAAGGTTTTTCGGAGAAAGTAGAAGAAAAGTTTTTCGGAGTAGCACCAGAAAATGTTTTTCGGGGAAATATTTATTTTTTTTATTTAGCTGGTGCTGTATTTCAAGAACTAAGTACACGGATTCCGTCTACTGTTTTGTATATAACATCTGCAACGTTAACAAAATAAGATCTTTTAACGTTAACAAAATAGTCTACACTTCCCTTGAAAGTTTCACTAGAAGCGTAGGTTAAACTTATTATTTAACTAGAGTTGGTACTCAACTCTGGGTCACTGTCTTGTGTGAAAAATAAATGCCCATAATGGGTAATTTAAATTATGGAGGTCCTACCCATAAGACCGTCGTTTAATTTTCTAAAGATTATTAAACACATCGGATGCAACAGCTGGGAAGAAACCAAGACAAACCAGAAAAGATGTTTCAGAAGGATAATTAGTCGTAAGTTATGTGGATTTCTATTATTTTATTTTATTTTCAAGCAGATAAATTAAACATTATTTTTAATGCCGAATCATCATTTGGCTGGGGATATGTGTCATAGAAATTATTGCCGTAGGTCAAAATGCAGAAGGAGAATGTTCAAGGAAGAACACTCCGAAAAACAGGTATCCGACATAGAATGTCTTATATAAAATTAAGTTTTGAGCGGGCCATCATGTTAAGAGGCACAGACCCACATGATTATTTGTAATTTAGGTTCAAATGTATGCCAATTGGGTGCTGACGAAGAGTAGGCAAAAAAGTCCGAATCAGTAGTCTGTAGTGTACTCCAAAATAAAGTAATTACTTANTTTTTAGCTGTTTTTTTCTCTTTTTTTGGTATCTTCTTTCTTAGTAATTTTGAAAGAAAAAAAGAAAAATCATTTTAAAACTATCAAAAATAATATCATTTGTCAAAAAACAAACAAACAAAAAACAGCACAAAGTAGTCACATAACAAAAAACAATAGGTTAGCGCATGGGAGGCGTTGAAACGCAAGTTAGTCTAGCGCTAATCCAGAAAAAAATAAATGCCTCAATTTTTTGGTTCGAACTTTAAAAAAAAGTAGAAGAAATTTGTGAAGTTTGGGCAGTTTTTGTTTAGAAATACGGCGTTGCTAACATACTAATTTATCCAAAAGAAAAAAAGAGGGACCGTCGGCGGTCCTTTTGAACGTGGACGAGTTAAGTACCACTGGCCGCTCTGAGAAAAATAAAAGATCTTAACACATTTCTCCGATTAAGCTCGATTACTTGATTATTTGAGTCAGTGATTAACCCTCATAAAAGTTTTAAAGGCGTTTTCTCCAATCTCGGAGACCTTTATCGCCTCCCTCTACGACGCGTGCGAGCTCGTCGATGGCTTCGAATCTTTTCTTTCGGTGCGTAAAGCGGAGGTTTCCCAGTTGTTCGAATTCTACGTTGGCCTGGTCCCGCAGTGATGAACTGCCCTTGCTGAAGCTCAGCCAACTCCCCCTGGAAGACCATTACAATTTCACCAATGGTGGGTTGCTCGAGAGGCCCTTCCATCCGGACGCGTACGAAATGCTTAGTGCCGTCTGCGAGGCCGAACCAGTGCTTTCGTTCCCACCGTTGGCCCGGTTGAAGAAATCAGCCCTAAAGCTCCTTGACCGTCGTAGAACCGTGAGTCTCTTCTTCCAAATTCTCATTATCACCATGTTGCTTCTCATTGACATCATAATTTATATTCAATTGAAGGAAGAGACTCCCCCCAACCATTTATTTTAACAACTGTGTACTTGTAGTCCGCTCATGAGCGAAACAGTCGTTAAGATAACTGGTTGGGTGGAGTATTTTTGGCCGCATCGGGCCATTCTCCCTTTATTTGCTAGAGTTAACCAACAATTTAATGTAATTTGGTTTCAGGATTTACATAGCTTGTTGGATGCGGCGTATTCCGAGGACTCTCGTCAAGTTTTAAACCTTGTCAGGTACAAAGAGAGAAGCCACCTGCTATACCATGATACTTTCAACATACGCAACAATGGGAGGCATTCCGATCTACTTCGTGTTTCATCTTGAGCGAACGTTTGTTGGGTTCATGTGAGATTTCAAAATCAGCAGCGCGGCGTGTATTCAACTTGGCCATCGAAGATGCCTTCAACAGATTTTTGGAGCGAAATAGGGTCCTTCAGGACATGTCCTGTGCCTTATCCGGGGTCCCCAATCAATCTTCAACGTAATGGAAGCTTCATCAGTTTTTGTTTTTGTTTTGTTTCCTTTCTCTTTTGAAGACCATGTTCTATATTTGCGAAGAAAAAAAAATAAATTTGTAGAATCTTTGATCAACTAGTATGTTTCATGAAATAGTCCAATTGCCACTCGAATTCATATGGTCTATAATAGTTAGCATCACACGAAAATTGTTCCCGAAAATGGATTTCCTAAGTCCATCAGTTTGTTGATTAGTCACTTATTGAAAGTCGATGCAATTTAGGTTAACGTGCAATTGGAAGTATGTCTTTTTTTTACGCTTTCCACTAGCTTAAGTTGCCATATGTTTGCTAATTTTCCCATCGCAGCCCAAAAAGGACAGGATGGTTAGCTCTATTATCGAAGTAGATCATTTAACCGGTATCACAGTCGCATCCAACAGTGCCGTGGTTGTTTGAAGATGATGCAGGTTTGCTACAGCCACCATAGTTTGTTTGACAAAGACTTGGAATCTTCCTGTAGTGTAATCCAAAATAAAAAAATTACTAAAGGCTGACGTAAGAGCCATAGTGAGGAAAAAGACTAAAAGTTAGTCTTAAATACCACTGGCCGCTCTAAAATAAAAAAAAATGACCAAGGTTGGCTTATCTATTTTCGCTGTTCCTAATTATAATTAATGATTTCTTTATAATCGTTTGAATCTAAAATTTAATGAAAATTTCCACACCGATTTATAAGACTATTATCTCGAAGAAGATCTCAACACATTTCTCCGATTAAGCCCAAAACGGTGGCTATCCTATAAAAAGGAAATATTTTGTTTTTTAGGGGGGATCCTGCTGTATTTCAAGAACTAAGTACACGGATTCCGTCTACTGTTTTGTATATAACATCTGCAACGTTAACAAAATAAGATCTGTTAACGTTAACAAAATAGTCTACAGTTCTCTTGAAAGTTTCACTAGAAGCGTAGGTTAAACTTATTATTTAACCAGAGTTGGTACTGAACTCTGGGTCACTGTCTTGTGTAAAAAATAAATTCCCATAATGGGTAATTTAACTCGTCCACGTATTTTGGCTACAAATTTGTAGCCAGCACCTCTATATTGCAAAATTTAACACGTTACACATCTCTAAAAACGATCTCATTTTAACAACTTTACTTCAAATTTTATTCTTTATTTTTCGAGGTAACACTCATAAATAAATATTTTTTATTTAGGACACGCAATACAAAACCTCAGGTGGTCATTGTTAATTAGTCCCACGCGTTGCTTGCTTAATCTTGTCCGTAACCCGCTGATACCTCCGAAAGACCTTTTTTATATCAAACCAAGTGACAGATGTTTATCACACACTGTTTTTTTATTTATAATCCATGTAGTAAAAATACCAAAGAAAAACAAACATATTTTAACTTTTAGGGCCATCTGATTAAACTGTCCCTTTAAACTATTTTTTGCATGTGTATTATGACTTGAAATGTATTGTTCATAGCGCAAGTCCGTAAGATTCGAAACAAAAAAATAATTAGTGAAAAACATTGAACCGTTTGTTTGCAATGGCGTTTAAACGGCGCGGCTACAAATTTGTAGCCATAGTACGTGGACGGGGTGCGTCTTTCCAAATACGTGGTCGAGTTAAATTACTGGGTCTAATATTAGTTCTCCGAAAAACGTTTTCTTGGAAATAGTGTTTTTTCCGAAATACGCTTTCTCCAAAAGACCGCGGTGCCATAATATCGTCGATATCGCAACAAATACAAAGGTCGTAATACGACATGCAATTATCTGGAAGATAGTTACAAATTTATTTATATATAGTTGATTTAACCCTTACCAGGGACCTCTCGACAACACCGTTTGTGATTTTTGGAAAATGGTGAGTGAAAGTGAGTCCACACTAATTGTAATGGTTACAGGATTGCANATGGCGTGCCTCAACATTCCGATGTTTTCGTTAACTTTGTTGAAAAGCTCCGAAGTTTACAAAATCTAGAAGACTCAACTCCAACAATAATTCATTGTTCTGCTGGAGTCGGCAGGAACAGGCTTCGGAAATTGTTTGGTAACTAGTACTAGGAAAGGCCACCATGAAAGGCCACCATATATAATATGCAGGGGGCTCCACAAGAGCCAGCTGGGCAGTTCTACGGGCCATCTCATGATTATTTTTAGACTGAAGAGGGCTGTCCAATCCGGCTCATTTTATTTGTTTTTGTCTCGAGAGGCCAGCTCAGCACAGCTTATTTCAATTTTTTTAATTCGACCGGCCGGTTCAGGGCAGCTCATTTTTTTCGAGCTAGAGCAGCTAGCTCAGGACAGCTGGTTTTATTTTTGAGCTCGAGAGGCCAGCTCACGATAGCTTATTTTTATTTATTGAGCTCGAGAGGCCAGCTCAGCACAGCTTATTTCAATTTTTTTAATTCGACCGGCCATTTCAGGGCAGCTCATTTTTTTTTCGAGCTAGAGCAGCTAGCTCAGGACAGCTGGTTTTATTTCTGAGCTCGAGAGGCCAGCTCACGATAGCTTATTTTTATTTATTGAGCTCGAGAGGCCAGCTCAGGAGAGCTTATTTTTCTTTTTTTGAGCTCGAGAGGCCAGCTCAGGACAGCTTATTTCATTTTTGAGCTCGAGAGCCCAGATCAGGACAGTTCATTTGTTTTTTTTTAATTATGTACAAAAAGAAAAACAACCTCGCCCGCGCTTTCATGAGATGGGCCCCTTATTCCAAATATTTATAATAGATAGAACAACCGAACCCTCGCTAGGACGGGCGTTACAATTGCGTTTGATACTGCCTTAACCCTTATGGAACAAAACCTGCCGATTGACCCGGTGACAATTTTAGAAGAACTAAGACGACAAAGGCCAGTTCTAATTCAAACTGTAGAACAATTCACATTTGTTTATACTACTGTTTTGAAATTTTATGAAAACATCAAAACTTTACAAATAAACCATGTAGAACTTTAAAAATTCAACGACCGCGTTATTTTAATCCGTATTCTCTTATCGAGCACTTTTTTTTTCGAAAACGACGGGTCAGAATTTCTGACTCAGAAATACACGCGTTGCGCTATCGCGGCGGTGATGTCTAATAATTCCAGAAATTACGAAACGATTGACATTTATATGTCCGGATAATTTTTTAATAAACTTGGTTTTTCTGACTGAATACAATAAAAATAAAGGAGCAAACTCAAGCATCATTAGCACCGGTAAATAATTGAAAACCGATAATTATGACAATAACCGGAATCATAATTTTAGCAATTTCTCCCGAAGAATACTCCACTTGTGCTTTTCCCTGATCGCTTTCCATATATTCTTTGTATTGTTTTTCTCGTTCTTGGCGAATGACCTTTTCTTCGGCAAATTTAGACTTGACTGTAACCGATTTTTGTATACCATTCTCACCTAAATAACCGCTTTTGTTTTTCGAAAATAGCGACTAATTTCTCAAAAGTGGTCATTTGGTGACATTATGGCTACAATAAATCAGTCAGGGCAAAATTGTGGGCGCAATTTTATAAAAAGTGGGCGCACAACTTTTCTCTCGCTGATTTATTGTTGAACGCCACAGTATATTGAAACATACGAAAACCAGCCTTTGTCGATTTTTTGATTGAATGTGGCAGATGTCTGTTCAGCCTTAACACCTGCTTTATGACGCGCCTCATTGACACCCTTAAAAATTGAGGCGTTTTCTTTTGGGTTTTCATCTGACCCCGTTTTCCCTTTGCCACGTGCACTCAAAATATGAGATACCCTAAATAAATACGTAAAGTTTTTTCAAAGTTTAAGATCACTCTTTCCGTGAACGCACATTCACCCCAAAAAGTGTCGCGTTAACCTCTTACCGCGATTTAAAAACAGCTTAACCCGTGGGGGTCACATCGTGATAATTAATTCATCTTCAAATACGGCATTATCTTTTTTCTGAAATTTCGACCTTGTTTGAGAAAGTATTGATTCTGCAAAAAATTCAAAAAAAAAATTGTAACTTTTTTATCGCAAAATGTTTGTCTCGAAAATTCGTTTGACCCCTCTATCAGCGATTTTTCGTAAAAACTCGTTTCCGAGAGACATTTGGGTCTATAGGTCGATATGTGACGATTATCACGATGTGATCCCTAGGAGTTAACCGTCAAACACGATTATAGGATCTATAAGCAACAATTAAGTCGTAGACGAATATTTGTAGCAATATTTAGTCGTGTATTTTTAGGGTTGTCGCGTTAACTGATATTTACTGGAGAGCAGCAACAGATTCGTTACGTAATAATGTCGCGATAATGCAATGTGTACAACGTAGTGCTGACTTTACACTTTAAAGCATATTTTCTTACTGAGACGGTTCTCGAATAATCTTACCAGTTCGTTAAAGTCAGGTAAACCGAAACTTTTACCAACAATTAAAATTTAACACCGAATACATACATAGGCGACTGTAATTGAAATCATTAGACCCAGTTAGCGTCCGAAGTGGACATCTCAGGTGACCAGTACTTTTAATTCAATTTTTGATGATATACAGCCCTTGCACAATTATCTTGGCGAAATGTAACATTTCGTCATGTTTTTTGCGGTATTTCATCATATTTTTGCCTAGTTAACTTGCACTCGATTATTTTGCAGAAATGTTAGCTTTCGTCATTCTGCCGGCTACGCCCTGCGCAGTTATCTTGGCATTTTTTGAAAATACTTTCGCAAGATAACTGCGCAGGGGGTATCGAAAAAAATTGGAATTCCTCTAAAAGAAAATACAGTAAGTGACGTAACGAGTTGACCACTTTTGACAAAACGAAATTTTTAACAAGCCAAAATTATTTATCTTATTAATTGCATGCAACTTTTTAAATTGACCTAAAAATGTAAATAATTTTGTTCCAAATTTTACATGGTTTTAATGTAAAATTGAGTTTTTTTGTGAGAATCAATGGGTTTCGGAACGAGTTGACAGTGTTTGACAAAAAATCGGCAACGAAGGATGGTATGTAAAATTTGGAACAAAATTATTTACATTTTTAGGTCAATTTAAAAAGTTGCATGCAATTAATAAGATAAATATTTTGGCTTGTTAAAAATTATATTAGGCGAAGGGTACTTTCGCATTTGTGGTCGCGAAATGATGTTTTAAACAAGGTTTCGCGACCATTTTTTCTACTTAAAAACAGTGGTCGCGAAACCTCTCCCAAAACACCACATGGTCGCGAAACCACATTTTGAACAACCATTCGCGACCAAATGGTGTGGTCGCGAAAGTACTCAAAAATGTTTTTAATGGTCGCGAAAGTACTCAGAAATGGTTTTTTAATGGTCGCGAAAGTATCCCACAACCGAAAGATAGGTAAATGTCAAATAAACCTAAAAACGAGTTGACCCCTCACCGACTGTAATCCTATTTTATTCGTTTTACCAAATCGTACCTAAATGAAGTACCCGTCTCTGTGAATATTGACAAAAAATATTTTCTTAATTTCATTCGTCTGGCTCCCCGAAAGACTGATAACTTATCAGTGATAAGGGTTAAAAATAATATCGAGAACCGATGCCTTGAGAGTGCGCCTAAGCGGAGCCCGAATTAATCCAATTTTCAGCATTTTTGAAGCGCTTTTTGACTCTAAATTTTACGCAATCGAAAATTGTTTGTAAATTGCGCTCATTGATTTGTGGGTCGACCAATGAGCGTGGCGCGCTCCGACTTCGCAGCCAATCAGCGACGCGCCTTTCTGCCTTGAAACCCTAACCGAATCAAAACAAGCACGATTTTTTCACACGCTGCTTCCTTTTCCCCTAATTTATTTACTTTATGTCGGTTGTTGAGCTCCTAGAGTAGCTCATTTAGAGAAAACGTACTGTAGAGAAAAACAAAAAACAAAAATACTGCTGGATGATTTTATTTGCCACATTTAACAGAAGATGAACTACGAATGTTTTTATCGAGGCTATTTTTTTTTATTTTTCTTATTGCCTTATACAGTCCTTACTTCCAATACGGACATTTTTGGTTCCCGAAAATAGCGACAGTATTGGGGTGAATTATCATAAATTGTCCATTTTTCGATTTTTTTGGGGATATTTTTTTTCACAAAAAGCGCCCGTATTGAGTGCGTCCGTACTGAAAGTAAGGACTGTATCGTAAATTTCATTTTTTCGGTAATGCGCTCCTAAGTCGTTACAGTCCTTACTTCCAATACGGACGTTTTTGATTCTCGAAAATAGCGTCCGTATTGGGGTGAATTATCTTAAAATGTCCATTTTCGACTGTTTTAGGGACTTTTTTTTCACAAAAAAAAGCGTCCGTTTTGGAAGAAATCGCCCGTATTGAGAGTAGGGACTGTACATAAGGACTGTATATACTTTTGCTATTATCTCTTGCAATTTGAAATATTCATTCACTACAGTCCTCTAGTCCTATTTAGACACGCTCTTTGCGTAAAAACGATGAATTTAACTGATCAAAGTCACAATTTTTGAAAATAAGAGTCCATAAGGGAGTTAAAATCGACTGAAACTAAAAAAAAGACATGAGTGCGGGGAGTGTAAATACCACTACAGTCAGGGGTCTATATATATACGCTCTCTAGATGTCCATGCCTCTCTAGATGTGCACTTTTTTCACATAAAATCGGTTATCATAGTGAACACATTAATATATACAGTCCATAACCATTTATCGGACGTTTTCGGTTCTCGAAAATAGCGTCCGATAAATGAGCATCGTCACAAAAGAGGTCATTTTTTTATTAGAATGACCCCATTTTGGCCAAAAAAGCGTCCGATAAATGGTGAAGGACTGTATTATTCATTTTAGTATTCTATAATTTTGAAAAAAAAAAATTCAAAATCAAATGAAAAAGTGAGAGACAAAGAGAATTTGTAAGATAATGGCGCAGTGCCTTAAAGAAATGTCTTCCGGTAATGAAATGTCTAAACAAGTTGTAAGATAGCGGGACGACCGGAAAAACTTGAAAGATAATCTGGTGAAATATAACGGCGTAGGGGTGTATAATTTCATTTGGTTTTTAGTATATCATATACGGTCCTTACTCATTTATCGGACGCTTTTTAGGCCAAAAAGGGGCCATTCAAATAGAAAAATGGTCCATTTTGGGACGTCCGCTATTTTCGAGAACCGAAAACGTCCGATAAATGAGTAAGGACTGTAGTCTATTATATAACTAGCTTCATATATGTAACCGTTTAGAGGGTAATGCTAATATGCCTGTCTCTATGAATGACTCCGGAAGTCGCTCCGGATCAAACTCACCGGCGGAAAAGGAAGAAAAGGAAGATGGCGAATTGAAAAACGGAGCAAATTCCGAAAACGAACTCGAAAATTCCAAGGATTCCGACGATGATCAAAAATCAAAGGAAAGATCAAAATCCCGAAGTCGGGAGAAGTCAAGTGAAAAGTCAAGGTCCCCATCACCCGAGAAAAAGGTCTGTCAAAAAACAAAAATCTTAAAAATATTGTCGTAAGGTCAGAGATTTCCACCGCTTCAAGGTCACACCAGTTTGTTCATATTTAGGTAATTTTGAACGAATTTTAGGTGTTTTTGAAAAAAAAAACTATTAGTGAGGTCATTCGAATTAATAAAGGAATCGATAAGTTTTAAAATGGATATAAACAAATATATACAGGGGTAGTCCAATTTCGGGACACTTTTTCTTCCAAAATTTTAAGTCCATTTCCATGACGATTTTTAGAGAAAATGCGACAAACGTCCAATTCTAGGACAAAAAGTGACTTTGAGTCAAAATTGCAAAGCGTCCCGGTATTGGACTACCACATGTAAATATTTTAAAAGATATTTATAGGGTGAATTTATTTATGATTTTAGTGAATTTATTTTAATTTAAAATTTTGGAAAAATATGTGAAGTGTAAAAAATGCCTTGGTTTATTTCAAATGATTATAAGGTGATAACGTGTCACTTCCAAGGTCATTTGGCACTCAATTTCGAGTTGATTTTTTCTAATCTAAAATTTCAGAAGGAGAAAAAAGAAAAGAAGAAAAAACACAAAAAAGATCATTCCCGTGAGAAGAGGTCACCCGTCAAAAAACGACACAGATCCAGTAACAGGTTATTTTTCAGAAATATTATACAATACCGTATGGGGAGTCCCGTACGGTGAGCGTCACCAGTCATAGGAAAATTACGCAAAGCCTTGCAATCTGACCGTCCCCATACAGTATGTAACATTTGTACGAAAAAATATTTGTTGATTACTAACGGGCAAATCTGTAAGACCGTGACCTTAGAACCAACCCCATATTTGATCGTACGTATTGTGTAAATAGTCGAGTGTTAACATCCGAAATTTGCATTTTTTCCTTATTGTGTTATAGTGAGCGGTCACGATCGCGCGACAAAAAAAAGAAGCGTAAATATTCGCGTGAATCGCGCTCTGGCTCGCGCAAACGTCACAAATCCCGCGATCGCCACCGCCGCCGCTCCGCTTCATCCCGATCCGCATCGCCCCGCCGCCGAAAACAGTCGAGTCGACATTCGAGATCACGCTCAAAAGATCGAAAACGCGACAAAAAACGCTCCACCGATACCAGTCGCCACCGCCGAAGATCTAGAAGGTAGGTCACAGTTTTGTTACAGAAGTCAGTAAGGTCGTTTTTTAGACCAATCCAAAAACTACTTTTTTCGAAAAAAAGATTACGGAAAACAGGTATTGAAAAACAGTTTTTGACTTGGAACTGGAAAATATTGGGGCTAAATTTTTGGAAAATTTGTTCGACCGGAACCAAAACCGGAAGTACCGATAATTACTATAAATACGAAAATCGTCATATCTATAAAACAACTCGGTGGATTTTTTTATAAATCGGGGATAAATTAACTCTAAAAGGTCGTTTTTCTTTTAGTGGGATACAAAATATAAAACCTAATTACGGAATTATGAGAGGAGGTATAGCTGATTTTTTTTNTTTTTTTTGCTACCTAAAGCAAAAGGTTGGGGCTTTTAATGAGGCACAATAAAAAGTCTCAGTCATAATCGTAAATACCGGAAATTACCGGTCAAAATACAAAAATGCCGGTTTCTCGAGACCCCCTCGGTAGATTTTTTTTCTAGTTCTGGGCATATGACCCAATTTTGACGAGGAATTTTTAAGCACATCTAGGACCGGTAAAATGGGTCACTATAGGTTCAAGGGGGTCCCATTTCCCAGTTAAATATCTGGAATAAATCCAGCTTACGGAAAAAAATCAAACATTTGGAGTAAATTTTCTAAAAGTACACATTTAAACCGCCGAATGGACGGTTGTCCGAATATCCTGTAAATTATACGATAATACTAGGCAATATATATGATGTTCACAGTATTAGACCATTATACAAATTCAAACCATGCTGAGATTGGTTGGTTGATTGGACTTATCATTTACAATCTTTGTTTTAGTTCGCGATCGGGTTCTCGCTCGAGGCGTTATTCGCGCCATTCTCGTAATTCAAAATCACCGCGCCGATCTTCACCACGTGATCGATATAAATCTCGCGATTCTCGAACGGTAAGTACGAACCTAAAAAAACATTTGATCTCGCTAATCGAACTCTAGGTTAGAGCCAAGTTATGGTGCTAAAATTGACGTTTTTTGATAAAATCCTATTAAAAAAGCATGCCCTTAAAATGATGTTTTGGTCTGACGTACATCAAAAATAAAGTTCGAAATAACCGAACAGAGAGTTCAATTAGCGAGATCAAATGTT
>SCLG01000350.1:25690-37928 GCA_004367875.1 Oikopleura albicans | reverse complement strand
AGGGAAATTTGATTATAAGGTCAGCCATTTGGACCGTTTTAAAGTCAAGTCAGTTTTTTAAGAATAATGTTTTTTGTAGAATCTTTAGGGCTAGATTTAAAATTCATTCAAAAAATATTGGCGGCTTCGGAGACTACAAACGATTCCCGCGAGTTCTGGAGTTCTCAAAATAGGGATTGAGGTACTCATAAAAAACCCGTTTATGAGTACTTTCGCGACCACACCATTTGGTCGCGAATCGTTGTTCAAAATATGTGGTCGCGAAATGGTGTTTGGGTGAGGTTTCGCGACCACTGTTTGTAAGTAGAGAAAAAATGGTCGCGAAACCTTGTTTAAAACACCATTTTGCGACCACGTGGTCGCGAAACCATATTTTGAACAACGATTTGCGACCAACTGGTGTGGTCGCGAAAATACTCATAAACGGGTCTTTTCGCGACCACATATGGTCGCGAAAGTACCCTTCACCCAAAATAGGTACGATTTTCTACACCCATTTCGAGAGAGATCTTGGGTGGATTTCCATTTTTGGTATAATCTAAAAATTCCACCAAAAAGATTTCAAAAAGCGTAGCCACGAGTATGCGCGCGCCGGCAACAAACACCACTACTTCATGGAGCTGAATAAGAACGCGACAATTGACGCAACCCAAAAGGGCGCCATTTCGCGTTTTTGCAATCATTCATGTGAGCCTAATGCCGAGACCCAAAAGTGGACCGTTAATGGCATTTTGCGCATTGGTTTTTTCGCCATTAGGGACATTAACGTCGGCGACGAGGTCACATTTGACTATCAATTCATTCACTTTGGCCAAAAAGGACAGGAGTGTCTTTGTGGGTCGCCGAGCTGTACTGGCGTTATTGGACGACAGGCCGGAATTGAAGAATATCGTAAAAAGGCCGGCGTTAAAGATGTTAACGTGGACTACAGTAAATTAATCCTGAGTAAGTCTTTTATTTTACCACACTTTGACTGGTATTTGTATACAATACAGTCCCCAGTCCCACAGTGGCCGGTCCCACAATGGCCGCGTTTTTTGGGCCTTGAAGGCGGCCGTTGTGGGACTGGGGACTGTACTTAATTGCAATTGATGGGCTCGTATTAGGGCCTCTTTTTAACCAAAATTGTTTCTTAAACGTCCAAGGGGCAGTCCGCGAATATATTGGGTGTGAAGTTAATACAATTTATTAAAGTAGAGGGTTAACGTAAATTTCAGAATATTGGAGGGGTAATGCGCACCCTGTGTAGGACATAAATGTCGGGGTTGGTTATAAGGTCAGCCATTTGGACCGTTATAAGGTCAAATCAGTTTTTTGCACTAAGGTCAAGTTAGTTTTTTAGAAGCATGCTTTTGAAAAAAAATCATTAAAATCATGCCCTTTAAAGCTTTTTTTGGATGAAGACCCCCCCTCGCCGCTCGCATATTTTTATAGAAATCATGTCTTTTTTTCACTTTTTTTTCCTATAAAGTCATGTATTTTTGGTCTTTTTTTCCCATAACTAGTCCAAATTTTTCATATCGTTATAACGTCAAGTCATGTTTTTTAAAGTGCAAATGGGGACAAGCCAATTGGGGCCAAGCCAGTTTTTTTCGACCTTGACCTTATAACCAACCCGCCTATACGTTCATCCTCTAGCCCCATTCGATTATATTTTGTTTTGTTGGGGTTAAAAACGAGCTTATGTATTTTATGACTTTAGACATGAAAAAGATGGAGTGTCAAGACGACATGCAATATCTGATGAGTAATATGAATCACACAAACTCGACCGACATTGCCGCTCGTAAAAAAGCACTCGCCTTTGTACAGGTATTTTTTAACAGACTTCAATAGCCAAATATTTTTTTTTATCTTGAGCATATAAATATTCATTTATTGTAAGACTAAAGGCGAAATTCGGACAGGCAGGAGCTTTTAAGATAATGTTTAATTTTTTGTCATAAAAAGTGCATGTTAACACCGTGCATGTTAACACCGACATTAAGAGTAACATATACAAGNACGGGTTTTTCACTATTGCTCGCAATACTTAAAACATTAATTTATACCGGTAAAATTTGTACGACCGATCGGAAACTTCTTACAGGGGGGTTGGTTATAAGGTCAGCCATTTGTGCCGTTATAAGGTCAAGTCAGTTTTTTTGCACTAAGGTCAAGTCAGTTTTTTTCAAGATAAATCATGTCTTTTTTCATTTTTTTTTGAGTGAAGACCGTTAAAAAATTTTAAAATCATGTCTTTTTTAACATCTTGAGACATGAAGACCTCCCGCCCCCGCTCACCATATTTTCTTGGGGAAAATTCAACAAAATTGTAAAAAAAAAATGGGGTTGGTTATAAGGTCAAGTCAGTTTTCAAAAATGCATTTAAGGTCAAGTCAGTTTTTTAGACCTTGACCTTATAACCAACCCCCCTGTATAACTTACAATAGTGAATTAAGTGACTTGACCTTAATGCACTTTTAGAACTTGACTAGGTTTTAAAAGTGCACTAAGGTCAAGTCACTTAATTCACTATTATAAGTTATAATATTATAATTTATTTAAAAAATGAACTGTCTCCCAAAAAAACCTGACTAGGCCAAGTCACTTTTTCAGACCCTGAAAAATGCGTTTAAATTATATCTATTTAATCAAAAATGTTTTGTTGTAGGAAGCGAGCAAAGATCTTCAACGATGTTTTGTTTCTTACTATGGCCTCGAAATTTTGACCACTTTTATGAAGGATGATGAGTTGGAGGGTAACACACTCAAGCCGCAGATTTTAGAGTAAGTTTGAATGGATATTGAATTTTCCGTTGCATTGCAGGCAAAAAAGCACAAACATAGAAAAATGTTCGGTTTATCGAAAAAATATTTTCCACATTCTACCTTTAGAAGACCCATGTACTTGTAAACTGGTATACATGGGGTATGCTAATTCGGGGCGGTTTGCAATTTTGAGTCAAAGTCTCATTTTGTCCTGCAAATGGACTTTCGTCTCATTTTTTTGTCCAAAATCCTACTGAACTTCGTGTCTCTCGGAATTTGAATTAAAAGAGTCGTGTTACATACGCTATGGACCAGCCTATGGTAGAGTTTTTTTCGGTTGGAATGAGCGGGAAACCAAATTGCGAGAACACTATACTAGCTATAGATTTATTTATTTTTTGCAACTTACTGGAAAATGATTCTAGTTTTGACAAAAATATGACATCCAACATTGCCCGACCGTTAGTACCGGAAAAAACGGTTAAAGTATAAAAACATACTTTAACCGGTTTTTCCGGTAATACCGGTCGGGCAATGTTGAAGGTCATATTATTTGTCAAAACTACAATCATTTTCCTGTAAGTTGCAAAAAAAAGTAAATCTATAGCTAATATGGTGTTCTCGCAATTTGGTTTCCCGCTCATTCCAACCGAAAAAAAACTACCTATGTATATATATATTTAAGGTGTCTTTCGAACATTCCGGTGTCGACTCGAGACCGCGTGGAAGACATTGGCCTACTTGCCATCGTGGAAAAGTGGGCGAAAACCGAGGATGAACACTGTGAGTTGGCGGGTGAGCTTTGTCATAAGTGGAAAAAGTGTATGAGGCGTATTCCCCGCAAGGAATTGCCACCCGAGGAAGAAAAGCCGGAAAGTTCCTCTTCATCATCCTCCAAGCCACCGCCCCTTCTTCAAATGGCTCCTCGACCTCGTCGATCCCCCCGCCTACGCCCTGAGCGGGAAGAGATTGACCCCGAGGTTCGAGCCCAGTTGCGCCAAGAGCACCGACGCAAATTCGAGGAGAATGTGGCGCAAGAAGAGGAGTTGCGCGTACAAGCCCAGCTAAATATTGACGCGCGGCTCCGACGCGCCCTAGAAGAAGATTCCGGATCGGATACTGAGCGCTGTTCACCGCCCCCATCGGATAGCGTCCCGTCGCCGGACGAGCATCGCTCCCCCAGCGGACCTCACACCCCAAAAACCGATATGGGCTCGCCCAGTACGTGGACGCATGAAAAACAAAAGGCGGTTATTTTAATTCATTATTGTTGTATGTTTAAAATAATCGGTTATGTACTTCCCAAGGGTGTCGTTTTTGTACAAACGTACATACGTATTACGTAATATTATTTCGAAGGGCGTCGTTTTTGAAATATGGTTCTGCAAAAGTGTCATTTTAAAAGTATAATTCTCAAATGGTGTCATTTTTTAAATATAATTCTCAGAGGGTGTCATTTATGAAATATAAATCGCAAATGGTGTCATTTTTGAAATATAATTCCCAATGTTGTCATTTTTGCAGTATGAAAACACAATGATCTCATTTTTGTATTATAGGTCGGCCTGTGTATCATTTTTTGTAATATGACTCCTCAATTCGCTACTCATATCCTCATTCAAAGTTTAAATGTCTACAGATAGAATATGACCGTTTTAAAAACAAAAATGGGTTATAAATACAATTTTATTGCTGCTCATTTTTTACTCATGAAAAGGAACAAAAATATTAAGAGTAACCTTGAAAGGAAATTTCCCAATCCCTATGTGAAGTTTACAAACCGGGCGAGGGCGACGAGCAACTGCCTATTGGCTTCGGGACGATAATCTCGCGCTTCACGGGCGCCAAAAAGCGCGACGGCAAATGTCTAGTGCTGTTTACTCTCGAAGAGATCGAGCATCTAAAGGCCTTTGTCGAACTGGCGCGCATTGGCCTTGAGATGAAGGACAAAAAGCGCGAGGAGCGAGAGCGCCGCGAGCGCGAAAAAGAAAAGCGCGAGCGCGACGAGGAAAAGCGGCGCGCCGCCCAACTTAAAATGGCCGCCGCGACCGAATCATCAGCTAGGGTGTTCAGTCCCAGCCTATCCTTGCAAATTTTAAACATGTTCCAGTTCTGTAAAGATGCGGCGTTGTTTTTGATGAAAAATCCATATTTGATATCCTATCCCATTTTCCAGTCCCGGTCAGATTTTTTTGCGAATATAATTCATATCTTTTTTTTTGCGCGGGGTATAGCGCCCCCTTATATTTAAATCCAAGTTTTTGGCAGTTTTTTACCGATGTTTATTGCCAATTATTGGAAATAAGCGAATTCATGTAGTATTGAAAAGTTTTTCAGTGGGTTGGTTTTAAGGTCTGAGACTTGGTCCGTTACAAGGTTTTATACTATTTTTTGCACTAAGGTCTTTTTGAGACTAAGGTCTAATGGTATTTTTTAAATCGTGTTTTTTTGGAAAAAATCGTGAAAATCATGTCTTTTTGTGAAAAAAATAATTAAGATCATGACTTTTTACGCTTTTTTGGATGAAAAATGCGATATCCGTGGTTTGATTTTATCTAGTTTTCGCCGTCAATTATCAGCTTTTGGGGAAGTCTTTCAGTTGTCAATTAACTTATAATTTATAACTACGGTATGAACACCCTATTATCAGCCGCGGCCCTTCAAAATGCGGCTAGCAACTCGACATCACATCAAAATGGGACGCGTTCCGGAACACGCTCCGAATCGGCGCCGGACCAACTCTTGCCCGATAATTGGGCCACTGCCAAAGATGGCGAGGGCAACGTTTATTATTATAATATAATTACGCGGGAGACGTCATGGGACGCGCCCAAAATGAACCAACGCGAAGAGGAAGAAAAAACGAATAAATTAAGGCGACTCCTCGAGAGGCACATTGGTGATCTCCTGCTGAGCTATCGGGATACTGAAGCTCAGCGGGGCAGAATCACCAATGACGACGACTATAGGAATCGTACTCAGATATTTGAAATTTGTACCGTGTGTAAAAGCTATAGTATAGCACAGTTGTGGTTATGCCAAACTAACGTTAAAAACCGTCAATCAATGTAGCAACTTGACCGTTATTAGCTCAAGTCATTTTTTTGCACTAAGGTCAAGTTATTTTTTTTTTGCACTAAGGTCAAGTCATTTTTCTTTCAAGATAAATCATGTCTTTTTCACTTTTTTTAGGTGTAACGGGGGTTGGTTATAAGGTCAGCCATTTGTGTCGTTATAGCATGCTTTTTTTGGACAAAAATCTTTAAAATCATGTCTTTTTACGTTCTTTTTGGATGAAGACCTTATAACCAGACCCCCTGTACTTTTTTTGTAAATTTGTACTCGGAAAATAAACATTTTAAAGAAGTACGATTTTTGTTTTGTATTTTACACAAAGTTTTGGCGTCATTTTTTCTAACATAATCCTCGATCGTGTAAAAAAATATTTTCTCACAGTTTGTCGTCTTGTGATCAATTTTTGATGAACTAACAAAATTCTGTTGGTTGTTTTTCGCACGATGTCTAATGCGTTTTTTTTTATCAAAGTATTCAACTACTAACGCAAATGTTCACAGTTTTATTATATTTTTTTGAAAACTAATATTTTTGATTGAAGGAGTGATAACTACAGTGGCTATTTCGGAATCGCTTGCGACACTGGTTTAAATTCAAAATTATTTTCCGTTTTTTCCGCGTTTCCTGTACAGGGGGTCTGGTTATAAGGTCAAGTCATCTTTTTTGCACCAAGGTCAAGTCATTTTTTTAAGATAAATCATGTCTTTTTTCACTTTTTTTGGGTTTAAATTTAGAACTCGACATATACGTTTAAAACGACATGGGTAAACACGGGTAAAAAAATGTTCAATGGAAATCATGTCTTTTTTCACGGGTAATAATTTTTATTCATATCTTTTTGGACTTTTTTCTAGCACTAAGGTCAAGTCATTTTTTGGGGCTTGACCTTATAACCAGACCCCCGCTGTACAAGAAATAGTCTAGATGAGGTGGTTTCCGTTGGATACCATTTTATTAGTGAGTTCCCGAAATGTCATGTAAAAAGCGAATCGTAAATTAAATCAAAAATATTAGTTGTTTACTTTGAAAATAATCACTAAACATTTTGGTAATTGTTAGTAAATGTTTTTTTTTTTCAAAAATTACGACAAATTTCTCAGAAAATAATTATGACTGTTTTTTTATGAACAAAAGTTATACAATGAGTGGTGCTTATAAGGTACGGAATTTTGTCCACTATAACGGAGACAGCACTTTATACTGTAAGTGCAAATAATATTTTCTCAACGGTTCCTGCGGATAATATGGTAAGCGCTGTGCCTCGATAGCATTGCATCTTCATCCGATCAATTTGCCTGATTCTGCAACCGGTTTAAATTATGCAAATTTCTCGAGAAACCGGTAATTTATCATTTAAACCGGTCGTAAAACACAGTAAGATCATCGGATGAAAACGCGACTCCAACGTTGCACAGCACCTACCAATTTAGTCCTAGGTACTGTTGAGAGTATATTCATAGCGTGTACCATATATGGCGAGCGTTGCTGTATATTCTAAAAAAATATGATTTTATGAAAATTACGGTGAAAAATCCACGATTATAGAAATTTTTAAAGATTTTTTTCAGTAGCATGCTTTCTGAGAAAAAATCTACAAAATCATGTCTTTTTACGTTTTTTTTTTGATGAAGACCTCCCCCCGCTGGCATATTTTTTTCGATATAAATCATGTCTTTTTGAACTTTTTCCCAGCACTAAGGTCTTATTGTGGAAGAAAAATTTCTGGTTGGTTATAAGGTCACGTCAGTTTTTTAAAAAGTGCATGAAGGTCAAGTCAGTTTTTTAGACCTTGACCTTATAACCAACCCCCTGTATCTTTTTCACCATAATTTTCATAAACTCGTATTTTTTTTCCTAACGTATCCTGTATATGCTTTAATTAGATTTAACTTGAAAAAAAAATCTATTTTTGAATACGATGACACAGATATTTGATAAAGCGTTTATCGTACGGTTTGGTGAAGCGAATCATCGCCGAATTAAAAACGTATCGAATGAACGACAAAGCAAAAACCATGGCCGCAAAATATTGGTATGTAGCATACAGTAGGTGCTTTGTTTTCCCACATATATTGATTATAACCGCTACGTTGCCTCATTAATGGAAACATATAAATGCCAATCTTTCACTTGAAAACGCTAAAAATAAACGAATATATATCTACATTGAATTTATTAGAGTAAAAACATTTTCAAGCCGATTTTATGGGTCACAGAGATAAAACATATACAGTCCTTACTCTCAATACTGACGCTTTTTTGTGAAAAAATGTTCCCAAAAGAGTCGAAAATGGACACTGTATGACAATTCAACCCAATTCGGACGCTATTTTCGAGAATTAAAAACATCCGTACACAGACTGGACGGTATAAAAAGCTACAAATTGTTGACAAGTTTAAAAAAATTCTTGAATACGCAATCTGCAAGATTTCACTTGTCAACAATTGGTCGCTTTTTATACCGGCCAGCCTGTAGGAACTAAGCCTTAACCAGTTATCGTAATAAAATGGGTTTTTTTACACTTTTTGGACCGAACAATCTCATTCTTTTATTCTGAGATTTTTTTGGTTTAACTCCCAAGGGGAACAATGTGATACTCGCCCGTATGGGGAATATTACTGTTTGCTAATAATTATTACGCAACTACATTATTACCGTTTAGTAATCGCCCACAATGTTTTCTCTAACTTTTTGTCCGTCTATCGGCCTTTTTTTTAATCCATAATTTTCCGAAATGTTCGAGTTATTCGTGATAATTCTGAATTCTCCCTGTGAGTTAAACAATTTCGGCCTGAGCTAATTTGATACTTTGTTATAGCCACAAATACATGTGCCGTCAAGGTGAAGTTTACATTCGAAAAAAAGTTAGTCAACTGCCGGTAGTCAATTCCTGATTTGCGCCACCTAGCGGATTAATTTAAAGAAGACAAAAAAAGCACAATGGCGCCCAAGAGGAGATGTAACATTGGCTGACGAATTTTGTGTATTGTTTTTATCACGTGTGTTCGACTGTTGGGATTTAGCCTTGAGGTCATATGACCCTCAAATAGGTCGTTTAACCTTTCATAGTTTTTAATCAGACTGCACAGCATGTCCAAGTACCAAAAAATATTTCGGAGGTTTTAAAAAAATGATTCCGGAATGAGCTTCGTCTACCTAGATCGTTTTGTTTTGTCAAAAAAGTAAAAATAGACGCATTTAAGACTTACTTATATTTTCACGTTTTGAGATTCTTCCAATAAGCAATATTAATTAGCAATTTGGAGATGGTTTTCGACAAAAAAAAAATTTTTTTGACTAAATTTTCAAAAAAAAAAAATTTTTCGGCAAAATTTTTCGAAATTTTTGTTTCAAAAAGTTCATAAAAATGCAACGTGATGGCTATCTTGGATTTTTTATATTATTTATAGTATCCTTAAACTCGAAAGTTGCGGGCACCCTAGTTATAAGGGCAAATTTTATATACAGCGGGCCCAAAGTAAAGTCCTCCTTTTTCGATTTTCAAAAGTGCCAAAAGATGGCCCTTACTTTGGGGTGGTCCTTACTTTGGGGGCCCTTACTTTGGGGCCCCCTGTATGTAATCTTACATGAGATTGCATCATGTACCGCAACTTTTGGGTGTAGAAATGTTTGAATTTGTATTAAGTAAAAACTGAATATCGTCTCGAATTATAATTAGAGCATGAATAAACATTTATATAAATAAAGATGAATTGGTCGAGCTTTTTGAATCAGTAATATCTTTGAATTGCACTTTGAAAATCACAAAAATCAACAGATATCAATTACCTGTTATTTTTGTTTATTTTTTGGGGTAATTTGAAGGCGTTATTGATGCCAAAAAAAGCTCGACCAATTGACCTTTATTTATATAGATTTTTATTCACTTGTTACTTAAGACCAATTTAAACTTTTTATGGGTACATACTCTAATAAAATAAATACGGATTTTCAAAATACACTACCTACCCGCTTAACCTCCTAGTTGAATGTAACAGTCAGTTTTTTCCACCTACGCACTACCTGCTTAAGATAATATTATAGTAACTATAGTTCTGCCAATTTGCTTTAAGTAACCCAAACAATGGAACAACAATTGTTACTTAAAGCAGGGCTCGGCAACAGCCAGCTGGCATTCACAGCTCGACAGCTGGCTGGGCAGTTCGTCGGGCCCGCTCATGTTTTTTAGGACTCGAGAGGCTAGCACATACCAGCTCTTTATTATTTTTGGGCTCGACAGGCCAGCTCAGCACAGCTCATTTAATTTGTTCGGCACGACAGCACAGCTCATTTACAAACCCTGACTTAAAGTTGAACTGTTACTTCAAGCAGGTAGAGCGTAGGCGGAACAAATGACTGTTACTTTAAGCCGGTAGGTGGTCCACATGAGGAAATGCTTTTACAAAATTGCTTTTATAATTGTCCTATTGTAGGTATTACTTAAAAACAAAAATTTAAGATATTTTTAATTTTCTTTTTTATTTTACTTTGAACGATCTACTAAGGTAGCTGTATTTATTTCATTTTATTGTTTCCTTATGTACAGCATTGTCAATATTTAATATATTCGACAGGTTATAAGGACACTTGATCTTATAATTCCTTTTCTCCTAGGTCAATTTTTCTTTGGGTGGGTTACTAGGAGCGTAAAGAATATTATTGGCTATGATTTAAATGTTGGCCAGTTTTTTTACATTCTTAGCAATTCATTCTCTTTTTTGTACGTTTTTACTTACTTGGATGATACCCGTTAAAAAATCAAATGGCTAAAATTTTTGATTTTTGTTTAGTTTACCGTGGATGTAAAATGAAAGCGAGGCGGTTTTGCTTATTAGATCAATTTCGCTTTCATATCAAATAGTCGTATTAAAAAAGTTTAGACAACTTTGGGGAAAATATTTTTAGGCAATCTACTTTTTTAGCATTTTCAATTTTAGTCCTTTTAAAACACTTGGCAATATTTCTTCCATAAACGCTCTTTTTGTTGTTGCAAAACTAAAAAAAAAAATAATAAGTGAAACCCGTTGTGTTCGGAAACCACCGTACTTGGTATCGGTCCCTGAGTAGGTACCGTGTGGGTACTTTAGTTTAAACTCTTTTTATGTGTCCAAAAAGAAAAGAGATAAATCTGGCAACATACTTAAAACTGCCTCATATGAAAACTGTCAACTACGTCAAGAAATGATCCTATCAACTTGGAACACATTTTTTACGATTCTGTCAACTTAAAAAACGTTTATTAAATATCGTTTCTGATTGGATGATTAGAAAAAAAACATAATAATAAAATTAGTACTTTTTTTTAGCGTGAATGTATTTTTAGACAAGAAATTGGACTCGCTCGATTTTTTTATACGAGATAGATAATATTATGGAATTACGTGTCTGGGTCGATGGGGTCCAAAGAGTTGTTTGTGGCATCACCGACCAGACCACTGTACAGGTAATTTAACTCCTAAGGGTCCCAGGTGGCATATAATCCGCAGGGGCAAAAACGTGCGAATTTGCACAAAACGCGCTTGCGGCCATGTTAAGCTAGTATTTTTATGTGAAAATTTGCTCAAAATACCCTAAATCGACCGCAAATGCTAGTAAACTGTGCTTAATGGAAAATCGCTGAAACACGGGTCTAGTAAAATTTTATGAGAAAAAATATAAAACGTTACAACTGATAGTAACAAAAATCAGTTGTAACGTTTTATATTTTTTCTCATAAAATTTTACTACACCCGTGTTTCAGCGATTTTCTATTAAACCCGGTTTACTAGCATTTCCAGTCGATTTAGGATGTTTTATGCAAATTTGCACATTTGCCCCCTAAGAGTTAACGTATAAATGGGTAAAATGAATCAGACAAATATTTTAGAGGAGTCCTCACTGAGGACGCTTATTCCTCACTTTTGGTAAAATAGAGATCACTATTTTTATACAAAATCCTTTTTTGGGGGGGATTTTCAGCAAAATTGATGAGTAGTCGTCTTACTTTACAATATTTGTCTGATTAATTTTTTTTTGTCAAACCAAAAGCTAGCTCTCGTCTTAGATGGTCCTGCTTTTTGTTTGAAAACTTGTAAATATTGCCGTATTTCTTTTGTGCGATATCGTCGCAATATATGTGACATACGGTATGTCGATGGTGAAACTGACGCGCTTTTAGCAAGTTTCGTATTTGTGTTTATGCTTTTTTGGCGTCACCGTGTCAATTTCAGCAGCCACATACGTTATATATCACTATCATATACCCTGTGGACGGGCAATGACTGCAACGCTGACGTCATAATAGCATTACAAATCATAGGAAAATTGCTCAAAGCCTTTCAGTCATCGCGCGTTCACACGGTATATTTTTAGTTTATGTGAATATTACATTTATGTAAACACTATTTATCGGATTATTTCCAAGTTAGTCAC